>SEYY01000960.1:56738-97527 GCA_009176605.1 Armadillidium nasatum
TAAATATGTATACATATGATCATGTGCGAAAACTGTAAACTAATAATTAAGCCCGAAACTGACCAAAAGTAACGCGTTACATGTAACGGCGTTACAGTAACGAGTAACGGTAACGCTTCAAAGGATTTTAAAATGTAACGATGTAACGGTAACGCTACACCTTTTCTCTCAAGTAACGAGTAACGGTAACGCTACCCAATTTCATGTAACGATGCCCACCTCTGTATATATATATATATATATAATATATATATATATATATATATATATATATATATATATATATATATATATATATATATATATATATATATATATATATATATTATATATATATATATATATATATATATTTTTTTTTTTTTTTTTTTTTTTTTTTTTAATATATATATATATATATATATATATATATATATATATATATATATATATATATATATATATATATATATATATATATATATATATATATATATATATATATATATATATATATATATATATATACTTTCATAAGTCTACTAATTTACATTATTTTTTAGAAGTTCAAATTTATTTTTTGCTTCATTTCAATCATTTTGTTACTGTTCTATATATAAAAATATATTGCATTTTTCATTATTCATTAGTCATTTCACCTATTGATTCATTATTGTAATAAAAAAAAAAATAAACCAAAAAAAAAAAAAAAACTGGTTTTTATTGTTTTTTTAAAAAAAACTTTGGTTTTTGTTTTTTAAAAAAACCATGGTTTTTTTTTTTTTTTATTATATATATATATATATATATATATATATATATATATATATATATATATATATATATATATATATATATATATATATATATATATATATATATATATATATATATATATATATATGATATGATTTTTTAGAAAATTCTGAATATATATATATATATATATATATATATATATATATATATATATATATATATATATATATATATATATATATATATATATATATATATATATATATATTTCATAAGTCTACTAATTTACATTATTTTTTAGAAGTTCAAATTATTTTTTGCTTCATTTCAATCATTTTGTTACTGTTCTATATATAGAAATATATTGCATTTTTCATTCATTAGTCATTTCACCTATTGATTCATTATTGTAATAAAAAAACAAATAAACCAAAATAACCAAAAAAACCTGGTTTTTATTGTTTTTTTAAAAAAAACCTTTGGTTTTTTTTTTTTTTTTAAAAAAACATGGTTTTTTTCTACCCTGGGTCACTTTAAAATCATGAAGAAACTGTACTCCAGCCTGAAATGTTGAAACAACTGTGATTTGGATTCACTGAAGGTAGAGGAGAGTGCCCCCCAGATATGCTTTTCAACGTTGGTATCTATAAGACTGATACCGTGGAAAGTTTCATATGATTTAAATTTTTTTTTCAAATAATCAGACCCAATTAATACACCTTAGTCTGATACCTTATCCCTGATGGGAAGAGGGTTAACTAGAGGAACATGATGTCTCCTTAGCATTTTTGTTGTCTTGGCCAATCCTGGGATACGTATCTCCTTAAGGAAGGTGGTTAACAACAATAGCAGAGATGGAAATGGTTTCATCATTTGTTTTAATTTTTAAAGTTAAGAAATCATGACATAGCTATGCTCTTTTGATTGACGCCATTAATAGCGATATCGATTTTGGAGTGCAAGAAGCACAGCAAAGCTTTCGCCACCAAAAAAGATAAAAGGTTTCTCTGTGATCCTTGGTCATAAAGTTCTTACATATATAGTCATTTTTCCTTTCTATACTGATATATCTGTTAATGGTAAAACAACTCTCTTATTTATTAAAAGATGAGAGGGTAAGTTATTTGCAGTCTCCTGAAGAGAAGATGTAGGTCGTATCTGTTGGGAACCATTTGCCTGTTGATTCCCCATTTGACTACAGAACAAAAATAATGATGATCAGTTGCCTAACACTTAAAACAAGGTCTCATGTTTTTACAGTTGGGTGTTGTGTGGGTTTGAGCCAGATACCTCTCACACCAACCATAAGCCATGACAACCTGTTGTCCTAATTTTGGTGTAGGAAGCAATGCACATCTGAAAGAAAATACGGTCCCTTAGAAATTCTACAGGTTATAACTTTATTTCCAGTATTCTGACTGGAAGGGACCAAATGCTGGACAGGCTGTTGTGAATATGAGGACTTTGTCCCAGTGGTAGTGAAAATAGTTGAAGTCGCGGGTTCTGCTCGTATTTATTGAATGAAGATTGTTGTACAGTGTTGCCATTTTTAGTGGCTTCCTTAGTTATGAACAAGGCTGCTTAGAAGCTTCCAAGAAGGAGAGGGCTTGCGAAAGGTTGCATCAGATGGAGTCCTTTCCTGGACATTTAAGAGGTGAAATCCTCTTTTATTGTACTTGGTGTTCCCATGATTCATGGTCTCTCAGAAGGATATTTTTTACTTCATCCGTTCCTTTGCATCAATTTTACTCTGGGATAGTGGGATGTGTGGCTCGACTTCCTTTCACTGAGGTGAATACAAGCCTTACTTGCTGTGGTGGTGGTCGACACAAGATTTTTTTTCTCTTTTATCTTTTTATCTCTAACTAAGATTGAGAAAAGAAAAAAAAATTTTTTTTATCCATCTGGAATTTACACTTCAACGATGCTTCTGTAGTTTTTTATTGTCTTCTATTATACAGTTGTAAGGGTTTGATTAACGGGGGATCATGGAGCATTCAGTTCCTTATTTGTTTTTCATTATTTAAGATTATAGAATGTTCTTCAAGAGCAATTGGAATTTTGTAGGGGTTGAGGGTACCGGGTTTAACATTGTGCAAAATAAATTTTTTTTTTTTTGTCATCCATATCTCCTAGAAAAAGAATACCTTCATTTATCTTTCTCCTTTTATTGCAGTACTATGAACTATTTTTTTTCTCGTTCTATTGTCGAGGATTATAATGTTGACGATTTTTTCCCAATCGTGACCAGATTATTTTTATTATTATTTTTATTGCTGCTTTGCACTATACAATCCAAGTGACTCCTTTTCATCTCAGGGAGGGTGGGAGAGGGGTTGCAGCGACTGTAAGCATTTGGAATTGGTTTATGTAAGGTTCACCTTTCCTTGCATAAATCGTTATATGATTTCATTGTAAAGGAATTTTATTTTTCTCCTTTGCAACTGTAGTGCTCTACCCTGGCCTCTTGGCTCACGAAAAGCTTGGGGAGGGGAGTCACATCCTTTTTAAATGGTTTAGAGGCCATAGCTTCATGATCTGTTTTTTTTACAAAAGTGTACCTCTTATTGTGCAAACGTCCCTTTTTTTTAAATTGTTTGTGCATTAGAAATTTTGTCTTTGTTTATACAGCAGAGCTTGTTATATAATATTTCTTTAATTAATTACTTTTTCTTTTATTCATAAAGTGTGTTTGCATGCATATCTGTTCCTTCTTATATTCTTAAGTATTTTTGTTTATATTGGAGTGGCAGACATTATATGTAAGTAGGGACCAACCGGGGCTGTGGCTGGGTTGCCTAAAATTTGTAAAGAAGTCAAAAGCACTGAAATTTTAGGTTAAGAAAATTTAATTGAGGTTTATTTAATTATAAGGAAGGAGTAGAATACCAAACATTCACTTAAATTAATGACTATATGCATTTATAAGAAAAAATTTCAGGAAAATTACAGATTTTGTATAATAAAAGTTTAAATAAAGTACAAAAATTTTTGAATTTTTTTTTCTGATTCACAATAGTTGTTCAACAGGTTTACCTAGGTAAGATCCTAAGGTAAAGTTTGAAAAATGTAAGATATAAAATTATCAATATAACCTGTATTTATACATATCAATGTTATTTTATTGCTATGTATCAAACTTGTATCATTTAGCTATATTATTTCAAAACTATTATTTTGTTTATACTTTCAGTCAATATGGCTAAAAGATTAGCTTCAGCAGTATGGGAGTACTTTACAATGTTTCAAGATAGACTCGAAATAGCTAAATGTAACATGTGTAGTCAGGAAATTAGAAGAGGATCTCCAGGTGCCCCAATTAAAAAATATTCAACCAAATCTTTATAGTGGCATCTAAAATCAAAATACAAAGATGAATGTTCACTTGCAGAAGAAGAGCGGTCAAAAGAAACAGAAAAGAAAAAGAAAATTCGAAAAAACAAGAAAAAAATTTTAATTTTCTTATATTTTGTTCAAAAATTTTTGTTGAATTTTGAGCTGAAATTTTTTTATATACATGTATAGGGTATATAAATTTTTTCCGGAAGTTCTAAGTTGATTTCGAGCGCTTGATGATAATGATTCTATAAAAATTTGAAAGTTATTTGGACACAAAGTTGAAGAAAAATTGAATGGTGGGGTCAAACTACTGGACCACATGAGCTGCAAATTTAATTGAATAATCTTAGCCCCAAGTTCTTGCATTGGTGGGAAAAGAATTTTGATATCATGTCTAGAAAAAAAAGTTATAAGCACTTGAATTTTTTCAAGAAAAAAAAATTTGAAAAAATCGTACCCTTCTGGAGAAAAAAATTATTTAAAAAAAAAAAAAAAGCTACCTACAAATTTTTGTTACTTTTGGATATTGTTTAGAGAAGGGGCAGGGGTACAACTTTTATTTAGTGTTTTATTGAATGCAATTTTTTTGAACCGAGATATAGCCTCTCAAACTTTGGAAATTTTTTAAATTTGATCAAAAATGAACCTTTTTTGAGAGGCTATATCTTGAAATCAACAAATCGCATCGAATAAAGTATAGAGAGGAATTTGTAGCCTCATCCTTTCTTTATACACCCACCAAAAATAAGAAATGTTATAGTTATTGTTTTTTTTTAATTTATTTGTTCAAAAAGGTTGATTTTTCTTCCAAAAAATTTTTTTTTTTCGATAGCTAGTCAGCTTTGGGCTTATATTTTTTTCTATAATTCTGGGGACAAAAGTCTATTATAAGCTTTTATAGCGCATAGAATTCTGAATTATATCCAAATTTCAGGCCATAATAAAAAGTGGCTTGGCCCCACCATTCATTTGAAAAAGTGGCAAATTTCCCCAAAAAATTTTTTAATCGTTATGAATTCAGAAAAAACGCTAGAAATGGACTTTTTCCACCGGGAAAAAGCTATATACACTGAAAATTTTAGGAGAATCAGCAGAAAATAAAAATAAACTTTTGAAATTGAACAGTCCCCTTAAGTATAATTTGAAATTTTAACCCTGGTTTTCCATGTTTTTAGCTGGGGCGGGGGACGAGCCCAGTAAAAATGGCTGGAGTTTTCCAGGGCTGGGCCCCAGTCAGTCCATTTTTTAATTTTTATTTTTTTTATAGATTGCCACCACTCACGGGCAGAGCCCTTTCAAGGAGGGGGCACACACAGAGGAAGAAAACTCATTCAAACACAAGATTAACGCACATCCCTCAAGTGGGCACAGACCGAAGCCTTGAAGACTGGAAGATTAAATACAGGAGGAAAAATAGATGATGGTAAAGAGCTCCACATAACTGAGATGACTGGAAAATAGGAGGTACCACAACGAGCTAGAATAGGGTTTCCCACTTCCATACAAAAGTGCTGCGAAAGCAGGGCACCTCTTGTGCAACGAGGACGACGCAACGGTGGAAGAATGCGAGAAGAAAATTCCCTCGAGCAACTGCCATTGTAGTATCTATAGAAAAAAGATAGTGCACCAACGTCATATAGCAGAGATATGGAGTCAAGAGAGTTTGAAAGTAGGGGACAGTTAATTAATCTTTTAACTTTTGACTCAACCCTATCCAGAGGAGAGGAGCCGGAGCACCCATAGATGTGAGAACAATACTACATACAAAGGCGGATCAGGCCCTTATTTATTTGGAGTAACTACTCAGAAGGAAAAATTTCTCGCAAATTGAACAGAACTCTCAGCTTCTTAGAGGCCGCTTTAGCAACCATTGTGATGAGGTTTCCAAGACAGTTTATTGTTTATATTTAGACCAAGAAAGTTAGTTATTTACAGGAGAGACGGGAGAGCCATCGAAGAGGATAGGAAAGTTGGGAGGTGTTTTGCATAGGGAGATGTAAAGAAGTTGAGTTTTTAAAGAGTTGAATTTCACAAGGTTGCTATGACCTCACCAGGAAATCCCATCCACATCGGCAAGAATAGATTTTAGAATCGGAAAGTTGAAGACGAGAAGCAACTCTAGAAACAAAAGAGGGAGCAGATTTGAAATGAGTAGAAGAATGTAGAGTTGAGTCATCAGCATAAGAGTGAACAGAGTTAGAAGTGCAGTGAGAAGATCGTTAATGAAAAGTAAGAATAAAATTGGAGACAAAATAGAACTCTGAGGAACACCACAGTTAACAGAAAAAGAGAAAGAGGTCGCATCTACAAGTGCCGAAATGGAACGATCTGATAGAAAACTAGACAAGAGTAAGCATAGAAAAGGAGTAAACCCAAAGGAAGAGAGCTTGGAGAGCAGCGACGCATGCCATCCCAGGGCGAAAGCATTGGATATGTCAAGTGCACCACACAAGAAGACTATAGATCAATAAGATAGGAAAGTATGTTACCGGTTGACCTCGAGCATCGAAGGCCATACTGGTGATCTGAAAGAAGAGAATGAGACTCCAAATGATCCAGGAAATAAGAGTTGAGGAGAGTTTCAAAAATTTTAGACAAAACACAAGTGAGAGCTATAGGTTGATAGAAGAGTCAGAGCGGCTACCTTTTTTCGGGATCGGTTGAACAAATGTACGCTTCTAGAATTGAGGAACAGTATTAGTATTACGGCATAGAGAGTAGAGCTGAACGAGGACAGGCTCTAACTCGGAAGCACACTCCTTCAGAACATGAGGGGGAATGCCATCTTTGCCAATGGATCATAAGTAATTACAGGTAGAGACATGGGATACCTGAGAGGAGAAGAAGTAGGAGGAGGGATGCCAGAATCGAGCAGGGTGGAATTAGAGGAAAAAAGGAGGACGAAGAGATTAGCCTTTTCAGAGGGAGTATTAGCTACAGAACCATCAGAGCGAATAAGAGGAGGAAAGGCAGATTTACAGAAGTTATTAGAGATATTTTTGACAAGAGGCCAGAAATTTTTATCAGTAGGAGAGCCATGGAGGTCAGCGTACTTCCTTTTTGTAAAAGTACACTTAGTCCGTCGAAGAACACCCCTGCAACGATTCTGAGCTGAATGAAAATTGGCAAGTGATAGGAGAAGGAGAGCTTTTCCATTCACGATAAGCATTCTCTCTCACCAGAAGGGCATGAGAACAGTTGGCCATCGAACCAAGGATTTTGAGGAGAAAAAGATTTAGTTGAAGATGGAATGAATCTGCCCATCCCATCAAGGATCACGGCCCCTACCTTTTCAGAAGAGACAGAAGTATCCCCAGAGATAAAGCAAGATTCACTCCAATGGTAGTTAGCGCGGAAGCAACACATTGCCCCCCAATTAGCCCGATTAAAGTGCCAAAAAGTACGTTTAGGGCATGGTGGAGCTTTTGGAGAGAAAGCATTATCACTAAAAGCTATAAGATTATATGCAAGTATAACTTTATGTTTTGTTGTTTTACACACACAATTACTCGTTTGATAATAACAAACATTGCTAATTTATATCTACATGTAAGTAGAAAGGCAGAATA
Source organism: Armadillidium nasatum (assembly GCA_009176605.1). Taxonomy (NCBI): domain Eukaryota; kingdom Metazoa; phylum Arthropoda; class Malacostraca; order Isopoda; family Armadillidiidae; genus Armadillidium; species Armadillidium nasatum. The sequence continues at coordinate 64,385 of SEYY01000960.1, forward strand.
AATATTTCTCTATTTTTATTAGGCAACTGTAAAACATAGAAACATCTTTGCTTTGTTTCTTTCTAAATCTCCCAAGTTTTCCTTCTATCTAAAAGGTGTTCACAAAGATCTATACAATGACATAGACTTTGAGATCGTTTCTTTGTCAAAGACTGTGGAGGCAGGGGTGGATTTCACACTACAGAAAATATAATATATTGTAAATAAATCTTCAACAGTCTTGCAAATATATCTGCTATCTTTCATTTACAAAGCGACATACATCATTTGGCATTTTTTTTAGTTTAATTATTGCAAAACAAATCTCGCTTGCAGTTAAGAATCAGTGTAAAAAACATAGGTGAGAAGGATTTTCATACCTCTGAATAAAATTGGGGGAATTATAGTGAGAAAAAGGGAAGGTTTCTTATATTCTTTTTATCTCTTTATTCTCTCCATATTTAATTCTCTTTCTTTCAATCGGCATATATATATATATATATATATATATATATATATATATATATATATATATATATATATATATATATATATATATATATATATATATATATATATATATATATATATAAGTACACTTGTCTTGATGACTTAGAATTAATTTGCAAATGCAAATCAAAAAAATTATCTCCTGGAAAAATAACCTAATAAAAATTAATAAATTACTTACTTTTTATAAGCAGAGAAGTTTTTACTTACGTTTTTTTCTTCACAGCCAATGTGTCTAGTTCAGGGAGTTTCCTCACATTCACATCCACAATACTTTCTTCATCCGATTCTTCCTCTTCATCTCCTTTTGAGCTAGGTGAAATATATATATATATATATATATATATATATATATATATATATATATATATATATATATATATATATATATATATATATATATATATATATATATATATATATATATATATAACCAGTAGATCCTAACGTAAAGCTGCCATACAGAGCAAACTAAAAACGCTTTGATATATGACAGCGACTCTGTGTAATTATAGCACAAATCAACAATATTAATATATATATATATATATATATATATATATATATATATATATATATATAATATATATATATATATATATATATATATATATATATATATATATATTATATATATATATATATAATATATAGTATTTAACAAGTTTTTTTTTTTAATATTCATTTTTTATTTGTTGGCTCATTCATCTCTCTGTTTTAGAAAAAAAATGAATCCCTTGTTGGGAATGTACAAAATTAATAATTCATCCAGGATTTCCTGTGCATGGATATCGCATCATGTAACTGCGACTTTACTCATCTGAACTATGTGCAGGAAGTTATGGATGAATTTTTGCTTTAATTTCCGAAATGAGCTTTTCAGATTTAAAAGAAGAAAAGCAGGAAGAAGATGAAGAGCGAGTTCAACAAGAAAATTCATCAGATTTAAAGATTTCTTTGTACCATCATGTTGTTAAGAAGAGAGTAACATCTAAGGGTGGCCACCTAAACCAGCTGACGTTGTCATAAATTTCACATCGAGGGACAACACACTTGCTTTTGGGGAGGTAAGTCGCAATTTAAACTGATGCGATCAACTAGGACTTTTCCCAAAATGTAATCATAGTATATCTATCCACAGTGTTCCGATAAATCCATCTTTCATTACTATTGGAGAAAAATAATTATTACTATTAACCTAAAATAACTTGTCCTTCTTTACTTAATATTAATATTCAATAAATTACGATGTAGGGAAGAAAAAAAATTTATATATTTAATATTTGACGAAATACGTCTAAAATGATTTATCAATAAATTTTGATCTGTCTTACAGAACCTTCTCCAGTATTATTCGGAATGGGAACAGATGGGGAGAAGAGCATCTTTCAGCAAACTTGCTGGAATTCACCTTATAAGAAGCACTTTTATTTAATCAAATATTTTGGTTTAAAATAAAAAGATTTTTAAACATTATTTTTTGTCCCCTATAATAAAATTCTGAATACCCTCTTTCGGAATCCATCCTTCTCTCGGATTTCCTTTCAGGTCCTTCTATGGCAGCTGTTGTAGACGGCCACCGTTCATCCTTTAAATCTATTAATTGTGGTGTTCCTCAAGGTTCTGTCCTTATCTCCAACACTTTTTCTACTTTTCATTAATGATCTCTCAATTACTTAATCATCTATCTACTCCTATGCTGTTCACTCCACCTTTCATTACTGCTTTCAGTTAGAAAGACGTCTCTTCCAACAGCAATTAATTGTAACTATAAAGGTGACCTTGGAGCTACTAACATCTGATCTTTCTCGTATTTCAAATTGGGGCAGGGAAAACATAGTCGGTTTCAATGCCTCAAAAACACAGTTCAACCATCTCTCTATTCTTCTCAATCTTCCACACAACTATGATATCTACTTCGAAAATGCACAACTCAAACCTTCATTATCCTTAATGTTCTCGGTGTTTCATTTTCTAGTGATCTTTCTTGAAAAGATCACATTACTTCTCTTTCAAAACAAGTTTCTAAGAGGTTGAGTGTTCTGAGGCGTCTTTGAAATTTCTTCACACCACCCCAGTTGCTTGCTCCGTATAGGGGGTTGTTCACCCCTGTATGGAGTACGCCTCACATCTGGGATGGTTCTACTTATACAGCTCTTCTTGAAAAGGTGGAGTCTAGGGCTTTTCGTCTCATCAACTATCCTGCTTTCACTAATTCTCTAAAGTCTCTTTCTTCCCGTCGAATTGTTGCGTCACTCTCTCTATACAATCGCAATTACAATGGACATAGCTCTTCTGAACTCTGCCAGTCGCATACCTCCTCTATTAAGAAGAGCTCGTGCGACACGCCTCTCTACATATTCTCATCCTTTCTCTATCCCCAGACTTAACCGTTAGGTTCAATCTTATACAGTGGAACTCCAATATTCGTCCCCTCCAGTATTCGTCTTTTCCGATATTCGCCCTGTAATTTTTTTTCCGATATTCGTCGAAAAATCAATATTCGTCCTACCTACGAAAGCCTATAACCTTAAAAATAAAAACTCTTAATAACAATCATTGTTTTTCTCATCCAAAAGGTAAATTTCTTTTTAAAATTTTATTTGTGTTTAGCGTTTATGTAGGCCTACACAGTGCGTATTACGTATTATTTATGGCAGTACGCTGTTTAATATTTACTGTAGTTAAATTGTACAGTGTTTGAAATGATTTCGGAGATCGATTCTAGATTGAAATTTTTTTTTTTTGTTAAAGAATAGATAGGCAAAATTCGAGGCTGGGAACGAATTAATCCATTTTTAGTTAATTCCTATGGGAAAAATTATTCGATATTCGTCTTTTTCGATATTCGTCATCCCCTCAGGAACGGATTAATGACGAATATTGGAGTTCCACTGTATTTACTTTACTGGTAAAGTCTGGAAGACACTCCCTTTATCTGTTTTCCCAAATTTCTTTGACTTGCAATTTCCCGTAATCTGGTGGAAATCGGTAGGCCTCTGTCTTTTGCCCACAAGAAATATATATATATATATATATATATATATATATATATATATATATATATATATATATATATATATATATATATATATATATATATATTTTATATATATATATATATAGTTACAATTTATTATAATGTTTCAAACCAACTAGGATTTTGCGGGAAGAGATTCCTAATCATGGAAAAATCTAAAAATTTCTAATCAGTTTTTTAAAAAAAGATCTTTGCTGCTGTGCAGTCATAGAAATACAACTTATCATTTTTGTTGTTCAAATTTTAGTTGCTGTGGAGTGAAAATTGTTTAGTTATCTGAAAACTAAACACTTTGTTGTCGTTAATTGCAGCAGTTAAGTTATCTTCATTCAACCTTGGAAAAATTGGAAAACTAGTCTGCAATAGAAGAATATTTCAAAAGTTTCTATCCTAATAAATATTTTAAAAGTGATCGTATGATCCAGTGGCAGTATTTGGGAGGAGCAAGAAAATTCTCATTGCAAGATCAAAATAAATTTCAAATAAATAAATTAGTGAGGAAAATTCCGAATTTGAAATATTGCATCACCTACAATTTGACAGAGAGAAAATTTCGAATCAACAATTAATTCGAGTTTCTATAGAAGGGCACAACCTTTCTAACAAACTCAAGAAATAACATCTGATCAGTTTCAAGGCTGTTTTCAACTACAATTTACGGTTAGTAGTCCTTCTTTCCTCTGTTAAGTTTTGTGTGTTTGCAAATTTAAAGTCTCATATGCTTCAAACTTAATTGATTCGATTATTGAATTAATAGTTTTGTGTATTTGCAACTTTGAATTCTAATTTACTTCAAACTTTAATTATTGATTTAACTAATTTGATTGGTTTATTCAAAATTATTCATTAGCGATAAACACGATTCAAACTTTAATAATTAAATTGATTGAATTGATTTATTCAAATCATTTAAGTTATTACATACGACTATTTATATATAAACTCTAAATATTCCTGTTTTCTTTTTATATACTTTCAGGAATCTGAAAGCCGATTTGAACAAACATTTCTCTTTGGAATTTCCGGGTTTTCAAATCTCCGTGCTGTGCTTAGAGTGCTTATCGTTAGGAAGGTGAAATTAATTTATAACTGCGCTCGAACAAAGTTTACTTCAATATCTTACCTTTTGTAAAATAAACTTATAACTTTTAAGTTTCTTCTTATAATTAAAATCCCATATTAAAATTACACTTAAATTTTATTATATATATATATATATATATATATATATATATATATATATATATATATATATATATATATATATATATATATATATATATATATATATATTATAGCAGGATTGGTGAGTCTTTTAGTTGTTTTTAGCTTTTTTTTTTTGTGTGTGTAGTATTAGTAGTAGTAGGCTTATTCCCGTAAAAATTAAAAATTATAGTAAATAAGTAAATGTAATTAGTTTTTTTTATTAATGAGTTAAGTAAATGTAATTTGTTAATTAGCTTAAACTAGTTACTTAAATTATAGTTTTATGAAGGCACAAGCAAGTTTTTAAATAAAAATGACGAAAAATGAGACCGATAGAACCAATGCAATGTATTTAAATTTTAAAGAAAATAAGTAAACAATATTATATTATTTTTAAAAGTATTTTACGGTTCTATTATTTAATATTTATAATATTAAGAAAAATATTTAAAAAGACAGCTATTTATTTAGCGTCTGAACTCTCAACACTTAAATTCTGAAGAAAAATAAAAATTAATTTCAATAAAAAAAAAGTAAACAGAAAAAAGAAAATAAGAAAATAGAAATAATCAGAACTTGGAAGTAAAATATAAATACTAGTGAATTTCTTCCATGGAATCAAATTAATAAAGAAATTTTCATCTTGGGGGGGGGGGGGGGGAATATATTTTGTGGTAGATTGCGGACACATTTAACTCTAAATCTTTTCTAATTTCTCTGGTTCCTTTTTTTATTCACCTGTACAATAATTCATAATTCTATGGAATAAGTTAAGAACAATAAACTTTCATGAATAAGTTTATATTAAATATATACTAGATAGCTTATATTTATTTATTTCTTTTTTTAATCAAATTAAATTTATGATTAGGAAGAGTTGTTCTGTACAGCTTGCAAAGAAAAAAGTAAATAAATTAATAAAAAATTGGTAAAAATAAATAAATTTAAAAAAGAAATACTACTACTGAAATTATAATTTTATATAACTCACCAGCCTTTAACAATAAATATGTGAAGATAGAATTCAAAGGTAAAACAGTATCGCTGGTTCCAATAGTTAAGTAAAAAGATATTGTTGACACTGATTAATTTTTGTCCCCCAATCCAATAAAATGTTAACATTTATGATTTTATTTTATTTTTTTCCAAGTTCTCTTAAAAATGGGAAGACAGTGATGTTATTTAGAAAAATAAAATAAAATAAAAATAATTAATTTAAAACAAAAAAAAAATTACGTAAAAAATCAACGGATATATAAAATTCGATTTCAATCATGCCAACCCTGATATTATGCACATAAATTTGACTTACATAAAATTATTTTAACACATACTTAAAAGATTCAAAAAATTTTAATATTTAATATAGTACCACTATTACTGTTGTAAAAGTGAGAAAAGTTACATAAAATACATTTTTGAAATTGTACACAAATACCTTGTATATTCACTTGTAAGTCTCATTATGTGTAATGAAAGAGGATTTAGCGCAGAAGGAAGACATTCTTCAGCTTCACTAAGTGGTATTCTCTCTCCAGTGTCCAAATTTAAAACAGAAACTTGCTTTAGAATTTCCTGAATAAAAATCAAATTAGTTAATACTAACCTCTAATATTCACTTAAAAGGGTTTCCACTCAGAGGGAAGTGCTATATTTTTACTTCATCAAAAAACTTTACATCATTATCGAATTGTCATAAGCCGTATCGTTACCACTTGGTAACGATACGGCTTATGACAATTTGGGCTGTGGTTCGAATCCCAGCATGTAAATCAAAGGCTCTTTCTTGTTAATATGCAAATAGTTGATTTGAATTACTAATATATATATATATATATATATATATATATATATATATATATATATATATATATATATATATATATATATATATATATATATATATATATATATATATATATATATATATATTTTTTTTTTTTTTTTTTTTTTTTTACAGAACACCACCGCTCACGGGCAGAGCCCTTTTCAAGGAGGGGGCACACACACATAGAGAAAGCTCGCTTAAACACACACACACCTAACGCACCGCCCTCAGGTGGGCGCAGACGGAAGCCTTGAAGAGTGGAAGGTTAAATACAGAAGGAAAAATAGATGATGGTAGAGAGTTCCACAGAATAGAGGTGGCTGGAAAGAAGGAGGTACCACAACGGGCTAGCCTGGGATTTCCTACGTCCACACAAAATTGGTGAGAAAGCAGGGCACCCCTTGTGCACCGAGGACGACGCAATGGTGGAGGAATGCGAGAGGCCAATTCCCTCGAGCACCTGCCATTGTAGTACCTGTAGAAAAGAGATAGCGCGCCAACGTCACGTCGCAGAGACAGAGGGTCGAAGAGAGTTTGAAAGTAGGGGACAGTTAATTAATCTTTTAGCTTTTGACTCAACCCTATCCAGAAGAGAGGAGGAGCCGGAGCCCCCCAAATGTGAGAACAGTACTCCATACAAGGGCGAATAAGACCCTTATATATTTGGAGTAACTGTTCAGAAGAGAAAAATTCTCGCAATCTGAACAGAACTCCCAGCTTCTTAGAGGCCGCTTTAGCAACCATTGTGATATGTGGTTTCCAAGATAGTTTGTTGTTTATGTTTAGACCAAGAATGTTAATGTTATTTACAGGAGAGACGGGAGAGCCATCGAAGAGGATAGGAAAGTTAGGAGGTGTTTTTGAGAGGGAGATGTGAAGAAGTTGAGTTTTTAAAGAGTTGAATTTCACAAGGTTGCTATGACCCCACCGGGAAATCCCATCCAGATCGGCAAGAATAGAATTGGAAAGTTGAAGACGAGAAGCAACTCTAGAAGCAAAAGAGGGAGCAGATTTGAAATGAGTAGAAGAATGCAGAGTTGAATCATCAGCATAAGAGTGAACAGAGTTAGAAGTGCAGTGGAGAAGATCGTTAATGAAAAGTAAGAATAAGGTTGGAGATAAAACAGAACCCTGAGGAACACCACAGTTGACAGAAAAGGAGGAAGAGGTCGCTCCATCTACAACTGCCGAAATGGAACGATCTGAGAGAAAACTAGACAATAGTAAGCAAAGAGAAGGAGGAAACCCAAAGGAGGGGAGCTTGGAGAGCAGTGACGCATGCCACACCCGGTCAAAAGCCTTGGATATGTCAAGCGCCACCACACAAGACTCCCCGAAGTCCCTAAGGGCAGAAGACCATAGATCAGTAGGATAGGAAAGTATGTCACCAGTTGATCTCGAGCGTCGAAAGCCATACTGGTGATCAGAAAGAAGAGAATGAGACTCCAAATGATCCAGGAAATGAGAGTTGAGAAGAGTTTCAAAAATTTTAGATAGAACACAGGTGAGAGCTATAGGTCGATAGTTAGAAGGGTCAGAGCGACTACCTTTTTTCGGGATCGGTTGAACAAACGCACGCTTCCAGCATTGAGGAAAAGTATTAGTATTAAGGCATAGAGAGTAGAGCTGAACGAGGACAGGCGCTAACTCGGAAGCACACTCCCTCAGAACACGAGGGGGAATGCCATCCGGGCCACTGGCCTTCCTGACGTTCATAGATTTCAGGATCCCATATATATATATATATATATATATATATATATATATATATATATATATATATATATATATATATATATATATATATATATATATATATATATATATATATATATATTTTTTTTAGCCTCCTTAAATATCTCAAAAACTACTAAACGAACATTAAAAAGGATAACATTTTTGGAATCCTTGAAGAATTTTGATAAAGAAAATAATAAAAGATGTGAAAATAAGTTTTTAAAAAAAAAAGTTTTTTTTTTGTACGATAATTAAGGAAAAATCTGTCATTATTATTATTATTATTAATAAATTTTTTTTTAAACGAACCCAGTAAGATTTATTTCACCTGACGACCGAAGATTGCTGTGGGATAGAAGCCTAACTGATAGTTGGCATGTTGCCGTAGAATCGTAGCCTACTGCCATATTACACCAAATATATATATTTAACATTTTTGTTACAATTTTCTACACAAATTTATCCTACTGCACATTCTCGGAATTTGACTCATAAAAAGATGCTGCCAGACGTACGATGTCATCCATCGCACTAAAAAACCCATAAATTACGTTGTTATTAAAATTAAATTTTTTTTTTTTTAATTCCCAATTTTTCCTTATCAAAATTCTTCAAGGATTCCAAAAATGTTATCCTTTTTAACGTACGTTTAGTATTTTTTTAGATATTTAAGGAGCCTAAAGTGCAGTATGGCCTATATATATATATATATATATATATATATATATATATATATATATATATATATATATATATATATATATATATATATATATATATATATATATATATATATATATATATATATTGTGAGCATGTGCCATTCTAACATTCTTATTCTTTTCTTCCCAATAGTTATTGGTGAAGAAAGAAACAGATGATCGACCTTGGAAGGAAGAAGAGGAGGGATTTCGACAACAAATATTAACAGATAATTATTTTATAGTTTTAGCTTGTTTTTCTAAATTTTTATATTTTTCTTCCTTTAGATTACTGTATTATAAAAAAAAAAAAAAAAAACTAATAAAAAGTTAATTTAACTCTAATCTACAAACAATTATTCTAGATTCGTAGATTGAAAATAGAAATAAATTATTTTTTTGAATTTTCAACGAAAAATACTTTACATCAGTATTGGAGCCAGCCACTGTCTTGCCAATACGTGAGTGAATACAAATATTTTATTGTGTGTTCATAACAAAATTTATCAAAATATCTTTAAAAAATATTTCTGATTTTTAGTTTCAACTCTGGAACTACTACAACTTATAAAGTGATCAATACTTTCAACTCTGGACTACTACAACCATCAGTCAACTTCCTAGTTCTCCTTTTATTGAATTGACGACGGGTGTTTTCTTATTTGACAAATAGTCATTAAGAGACCAACATACCCGTCAGTTCTTTACAACCTAACGGCCCTTTTCTGCATTGTTCTTCGTCAACAGATCTTTCTTTATTGTTTTGCTCGAACTCTGACAACGTCATTATTCCTTGTTAATATTCCTTAATTATCTTTCAACTATTAAACAATTTTGTTTTTTCTCGTTTTTTAATGACCTCCAACTTTTGTCTCTGAATTTATATTAAATCTGCCAAAGCTGTTCCTTTTATTGATCCTAACTGCCCTAGCAGAGGTCCTGAGGGCTTCTGTTCGTAAAAAAATACCAGATTGCACCTTCAACACCTCCGTCCATCAAGAGGACTGGGTCACCACATCGATATCGTCCATCTGAAAAGGAGAAGAGGATGATACAACAGACTAACACCTCGAGAGACGATTCAACTTTAAAAAAAAAACGTGAGCTTTACCACAACTATTAAATTTTGTTTTCTTCTGTTGGCAGTATAAAGTTGCGCTATATTGCTAACAATATATATATATATATATATATATATATATATATATATATATATATATATATATATATATATATATATATATATATATATATATATATATATATATATATATATATATATATATATATATATATATATTGTTGTAGATGGAATTGCTTCTTTTGAGCTTTATTTTAATTATAAAAAGGATGGCTAGGAATGAATATAGCATAATAATAATTATATTGACATTAAATACAGCATGTAATTAAAATGATAATCATTGAATGTACTTGATATTAATTTAAACATAATCGACGTTTCGATCTATTACTAAGATCATTTTCAAGATAGCTGCAAACAGTACAATAATACATCATTAGCACAGAAAAACAATAACAATGACACATTAACATATATATATATATATATATATATATATATATATATATATATATATATATATATATATATATATATATATATATATATATATATATATATATATATATATATATATATAATAAAAGGTTATGGCAATTAATGAACAATGTAACACGGCAGAAACGAAAACTGTAATGAGATAATTGCTTGTGAAAGAAAAGATGAAACCTATAGTCAAACACACACTTATGTACTAACATACTATAGAATGAACTAACGATCATTTGTCCAGAACACATGCACATCATGAATTTAAGCACACATATGCCCATACATACCTGAAAACAAACTCCATACCAGAATGACTACAAATATGCATACATGCAATCTATGGATGCATATGCATGCACACACAAATAAACGAAGATACACATATATAGACATATGCACAGATGCATACATTCACATACACACATATATATATACAAAGATGCATACATAAGTATACACCTGCAAACATACAAACACATACATATACAATATACACCCATGTATACAAGCAAAACATATACAAATAGATACACATACTCATATACATACATGTACACATACATACATATATACATAAACACATATAAACAAGTATGCTGATATACACACATACACTTGATACATAAATCAAAGGATAAACATACATACATTTACACACATATGCACATACATACATACATACATATACATGTATATATATGCACCCATACACATAAACACACATACACATATATACATATAAACACACACACAAACCTATATGCACACACATACACATATATGCACATACACATGCAGACACAAATATATACACAAACAAACATACACAGATACACATACCCACATATACATGCATATACATATATACTTTGAAAATGGAAGGACATGAAAGGTATGAAAAGATGAATAGTCAATTATACAAATATGCACGAAAATATGAGGGAGGAAGGGGGAGAACCTATGATATCAAAGGAAATGGACTCAGTGAAAGATGATATAGTGCATGTAAATGAAGGATGAAGGAGAGAGCTTTCCTAAAACTTAACCAAGAGAGCATATTAAGAGGGAAACATTTAGGAGGATGGTATGAAAAACTATGATTGAACAATGTGTAGGGCACAAGATGAAAGATTGTTGTTAAGCTGAGGCTTATGATTGTGTATATACAAAGATTCCAGTATACAAGGAGAGACAGGGTCAGAATAAGTGTCTAGAACAGAGAAATGCTTAGGAAGAGGAAGAAAATGACAGGAGAGCGTGTGATTGCGTATATTTGAGAAAGGAGGGGATGACAAAGGAAGAGAGGTGCGAAAAGAAATTCCTTGATGTTCACATATGCAGGTACAGAGAAGCCTAGTAGTTGAACCAAAGTAGACTTTATTGCATAAAGGACAAGTAAATTTGTAAACTACTGAAGCTGAAAGGAGGGATGAAAAAGTTGGTTTATAGCGAAATAAGGAGGAGAATTTGAAGGGGGTGTTGTAAGTGAATTGAAAATTGATATGAGGATAATGCTGTGATAAGTATGTATTATTGTACTCTTTGCAGCTATCTTGAAAATGATCTTAGTAATAGATCGAAACGTCGATTATGTTTAAATTAATATCAAGTACATTCAATGATTATCATTTTAATTACATGCTGTATTCATTCTTAGCCATCCTTTATATATATATATATATATATATATATATATATATATATATATATATATATATATATATATATATATATATATATATATATATATATATATATATATATATATATATATATATATATATATTGAATGGAGAAATATTACAGGGAGAGAAGGAAGTTGGAGAGAGATGGAAAATGTATTTTAGTGAATTGTTGAATGAAGGGAGAGAGATTAGTAATGGGGGAGAGGTAGAAAATGATGGGGAGGTAGCTAGCAAGGATGAGGAGAAAAATATTAGTAAAGAGGAGGTGGAAGTAGCAGTATGAAAGGTAAAGAAAGGAAAATCAGTAGGAAAGGATGGTATATATGGAGATGATAAAGGAGGGATCTAGAGAGTTAATTGACTGGTTAGTGAGAATGTTTAATGTGTGTTGGAGAGAAGAGAAAGTGTCTCAGGAATGGCAGGACTCCTGCATTATACCCATATACAAAGGAAAAGGTGATAAGATGGTATGTAAAAATTATAGGGGGATTAGTCTGCTGAGCATGATAGGAAAAATTTATGGGAAGGTGTTAGTGACGAGAATGAAAGAATTGACAAGTGAGGGAATGGGTGAGGAACAAGGGGTTTTTAGAGAGGGTAGGGGATGTGTGGACCAGGTATTCACACAAGAGATTGATTACAGAGAAATTGTGTGAAAAAAATAAAATGGGGTATGTATGTTTTCTGGATTTGGAAAAAGCATACGATAGAGTATGTAGGGGGAAGTTGTTCAAAACATTAATGGAAAGGGAGTTGAACAGGAAATTACTGAAGGGGATCGAAGCCTTTTATGCGAATTGTAGTTCAAGCGTGAGGGTGAAGAGGGAACTATCAGATTGGTTTAGCATAGGGGTGGGATTTTAGACAGGGGTGTGTTATGTCGCCATGGTTATTTAACCTATTGATGGGTAGTGGTAGTTAGGGAAATGGAGAGAGCAGGGAAGTGTCGTGGAAACTGCCACGACCAAAAGTAACACAAAGATGCCCTGAAAATACCCAAAGAAACAAACAACGAATTTTCCCACCAAGAAGAAGAAAAAACCGTTGATGTGAGCATCGCTGTTTCAATCTTGAGAAAGCACGGTTTATGGCAGTGGCCCTTGAGAGTGCCAAAGATAGGTAGGTCTAAAGTCATAAAATATTGTTTTTTGAAATTGGAATGTGACAGGAATCGAGAATTATGGCCCCTCGAAATTTGAGAGACCCTTCGGAAAGTTTAAGTTTCCCCAATTTTATATATCGAAGGGGAAGGAGGAATTTCAGGGGTATGGAGACCCTACCAGAAGAGAGAGGAGATGGGGCATCTTTCTTGAGAAGAGGGCAGTCTAAGACCGGAGCCTAGAAGAACAGGGCTGTTACTAAAAGTGTCCTAATGTGTAATCGTGTTCCCCAAGGTCATAGCTAAGACTAGTTTGTTGGAGATATTTCTCTTCACACAGATATATGTTATGAACCATAATTATTTACGAGAATAATTTGGGTTTGGATTAATTCATTTTTCATATTAAGAGTAAATTGCTCCTCACTGAGAGGATGTTTTACTATATGTTTAATTTACTTATAACGTTGGTTTGTGGAGGGCATGTTAAAAGAATGTCCTCCTCCCCGTAAGTATTGACTGACTGAAAACTGCAAGTAGAACCATCCTTTTATTTTTCGTCCTTCGCTAATTAAGAATTGTTTTACTATATGTTTAATTTACTTATAACGTTGGTTTGTGGAGGGCATGTTAAAAGAATGTCCTCCTCCCCGTAAGTATTGACTGACTGAAAACTGCAAGTAGAACCATCCTTTTATTTTTCGTCCTTCGCTAATTAAGAATTGTTGTTCACTCGCACGACCGCTTCAACGAAGGCGCATCATTTGTAACTTCAACTTCCCTGTGTAAATAATAAGTCTAGGTCGCCGCTATCATGCGGTAGATAGCTGTTGTCATGCGGTAGAGGGGACAGAAATGTTAAATGAACGCAAGAAGTGTCTGTTTGTGTGTCAGAATGGAGTCTGTTTGTGTGTCCAACCCAACGCATCTCCTTCCTCAGCGTTTAGCAAACAAAGAGGTGTGTTGGCACCACAGTTAAAAGTAAACTCCACAACATCTCCCACTATCTGAAGATTGTAATTAATTAACCACTGTTTGTTATTATGAAATTGCATTTACATTTATATAACTCTGTGATCAACATTTATTCTTCTACATTTCAAAACTTTGTCTTTCTTTCTCGCATGACCCTCAAAACTTCCTTCTATCTGCAAGGACTCCCCTCTAGGGGCGTTTGAAGGGGATTTCAGCACGTGAATCTCTTTCGAGGAACGGCGGATTTTCAAACCCTCTAAGGGTTTTTTTTCTGACCCCACTGTATATAAATTAATATCTCATAATTTTGGCTACTCTCTCTCTCTCTCTCTCTCTCCTACAAGCCGAAAAGAAAGGGTGGGATAATAAATCGCGAATGGGGGAAGTTGTCGAAGGTAGGGGGCAAGACGGACCCCCATTATACCCCGAAATATCGCGCTTTAGGAGAGTATTAGATTGAGAAATATGGAAGGCGAATGGGATGTGAACATTTTACTTTTTGCAGATGATGCAGTGTTGGTGGCAGAATCTGGAGAAAAGTTGAGAATGCTGGTGAGAGAGTTTGAGGGAAAATGTACATACATGAGATTGAAAGTCAATCCAGCAAAAAGTAAAGTCATGAGGATTGGAGGTGAAGATGAGGAAATGTAGAGGGAGGAATGGGGTGTGTGTAGAAGTGGGGGGGAAGGAGACTTGAGGAGGTGGATGAATTCAAATATCTAGGAATATTGGTGGAGGTAAGGGTGGGACGGATAAAGAAATAAAAAATAGAGTGGTAGAGGAAATGAAAGTGTTGGGGGGCCTAAGAGAAGTATGGAAAAAAGGAAAAATTTCGAAAGAACTAAAGATAAGAATGTTTGAATGTATGTGTTTACCTTCTGTAATGTATGGGTGTGAAACATGGATGATAAATGCTCGGGCGAGGAAAAGTTTGAATGTCTTTGAGATGAAAGGTTTGAGAGCGCTATGTAAATTAAGAAGGATTGATAGGATTTGAAATGAAAGAATAAGGGAGATGTGTAGATGGAAGAGGGGTGTAGTGGATAGAGTGGAGGGTGTACTAAAATGGTTTGGACATATGTGTAGAATGAATGAGGACAGAATGGTGGGCAAGGTACTTAGATCAGAAGTGGATGGGGGAAGGGGGACAGGAAGGCCAAAGTGGAGATGGATGGATGGAGTGAGAGAGATTTTGGGTGGAAGGAATTTGAGTTTAGAAGAGGGTATAAGACTTGCGGAGGACAGAGTGAGATGGAGGGCGGTGGTGAAAGGGGATGAAAGGTAGGAATGATTGTTTTGTAAAGGGAACTGTGGCGGGCACCACCCCACGAAAGTGGGAAAGGTGATAAGTGAAATATATATATATATATATATATATATATAATATATATATATATATATATATATATATATATATATATATATATAATATATATATATATATATATATATATATATATATATATATATATATAATATATATATATAATATATATATATATATATATATATATATATATATATATATTATATATATATATATATATAATATAATATATATATATATATAGTATATACACTCTTCAAAACTGTATTGAAGTGCAAAAATTTAAAGGTATAAAGTTGAATTTCACAAGAAAGAACCTGGATATGCAAGATGGAATTAACATGTACAGGAATTATGATTAGTACATTAGAAATAAAGCAATGAAACAGCAAAACCAATTGAAGAAAAAAAAATCTTTTATATTTATTTTCCATTAAATTCTGAAAATATTTTAAAATAAAATTAAATGCAAATATATAAATATATATAAAATAATATATATATTATATATATATATATATATATATATATATATATATATATATATATATATATATATATATATATATAAAAATAAATATTAATTAAAAATAAATTTATAGATTTTTAAAGGAAATTTCATATAAAGGATTTCTTTGGATGAAGATAACTTAGTAATAGGTTTACCATGAAATTTAGCAAAAATTTATTTTCAGAATATATTGTCTAGTAAATAATGTGGGAATCCGTTCTTCAAAAATAATGATTTCAGGAAGTCAAGTTCTTTTGAGAGGCTGAAATATGATGAGGAAGTCTTATGTCCACTAACAAAAAGAGCTTTGATTAAGTTAATTTTATAAATATGAGATGAATGAGTTAAATTTTGTCATCAACCCTGTAGAAGTTGGCTTCCTGTAGACACTAGTTTGAAATTTGTTGTTATCGTTCAAGTAAAATCATTATCATCAAGTAAAGCCAAAGAATAATCCTTTTCTATTAGAATTTTGGATCATGTAGAGGAATCCGATCACCAAATTTTGGAATCCTTTTATATATGCGGCGGTCTAATCCGAACTTAAATATTTCATAAAGAAAACATTAATTTTCAAGTGAAAAATTTAATCTTGACAGTTTTTTTTTACAATTTTTATGCTCTATTATATTCTTATTTATATACAATGCTATTTTATAATAATTTTGTCATTATGTAATATTTTATGATATGTAATTCATTCTCTTATGAACCTTTAAAATTGGTAGAAGCGAAAGTCACCAGAAACTAGTCACTAATAAATCTTGAAAAATGTTTAAATTTATTTTGTCAATATTTTAAATTCTACCTCAGAAACAGTCGTTCCATCTCTAATGTTTTCCTCCATAACTATGGAAGACAGACTCTTAATATTTTCAGATAATTGGAAAAAGAATCGATAAAAATGACCAAATTTCAACATTAATGTAGTTTTTTTGAAATCATGCAAATTAAACAAAATATTTCCTAAATTTATATTTTCAGACTATATAACAAAAGACTGTACAGTTAGCCTGCATGAAAGAAATGCCAAAGAATCCTTTTAAACAATGAAAACAGAAATAAAGAGAAAATGGTAGACCACTCTTCAACGAAAATTTCAAATTTTTCCTCTGATTTAAAAGAAAAACTTTCCTTACTTGACTTCATATTTGTGAATAGTATTTTGTTGAAAATAGTGAATACATCTAAAGCCAAAAGAATTCATGAAAATAAGTTTTCATCTCTAGGAATATCATCAAATCTATAAACTATGATCCTAAATCAGTCATTTTTAATTACAGTTCTTTTTGGTTAAGTGATAACTTAAAGGCATCCCTAGCTAAATGTTTAAATTTCTGATTGGTTCTCACTAGATTAAATATTTGTTGATATCTACTACCGTTTGAAAAATTGAGACACAAACATGACTCATCAGTGTAC
Organism: Armadillidium nasatum; assembly: GCA_009176605.1. Taxonomy (NCBI): domain Eukaryota; kingdom Metazoa; phylum Arthropoda; class Malacostraca; order Isopoda; family Armadillidiidae; genus Armadillidium; species Armadillidium nasatum. The sequence goes on from SEYY01000960.1 coordinate 81,981, forward strand.
AAATTTAGTAAAGATAAAGAAATTAGTATGTTCAGTGACATTAAGAATTTAGCTTTTAAATATTTTAAAAATTTTAACCCTAGGAAGCTGGAACACTTTCTATCCAAAACAGATTTTAACACAGATTTTAACAATCTAAAAGAACTCTACCCAAAACAGATATCAACAACCTAAAAGAACTATCTAGAAATGAGAATTTAATTTAATTGCTTCTTAAAAAACAAAATACCAAACACAAATCCTATCAAAGACAGAAAAAATAAAAAATGTATCTCTGATCGCACAGCTAGTCTTTCCAGAGCACCATCCTTATTGAGAATGTAAGCAATTTAACGGCATTCCCTAGGGAGGTATTTTCCCCATCCACATATTTTAACCTCCTAATTCAGAACCTACAAATTCGTATTTCCTCCTCCATTAAAGTCAATAGCTATTACGACGGTTTAACAATCACAGTCCAATATCACAATCATACATAAAGCATTCAGAGATCTACAACAACACTGTACAAAACTTGAACAATGGGTAACAAGAAACAAAATGACAGTCTCACCAAAAAACTTACAATTACATAACTTATCCTGGACAAAAGTGAACCCACTATCAACCACACAATAATAAACCTAGCAAACAGATTTCCCCTTAACAATAAATCCTATGTTCTAACATTAACATTCGACATCCACATGACATTCACTCCACACATTAACAATAACACCTCTAGAGCCATACACAAACACAATGCATTAAAGGTCTTAAATGGATACTAAACTCTTGCAATAGTTTATCAGTCCAATTAAACTACGCAACTCCTCTATGGGCTCCAGCGGTCTCACAATCTAGCATAATTAAACTAGAAATTACTAAAAACAAGGTCCTAATACTACTAACATGCACCCTCTCCATTACATCCATTCACCAGATACTAACAACAACAACAACAACAACAAAAAAAAAAAAAAAAAAAAAAAAAAAAAAAAAAAAAAAAAAACCACCTCCACAAAAAAACTCCATAACTACATAGATATGATTGGTTCTTAGAATACCCCATCATTTAATGTATATGTACAAAGACAACCTAAGGAGTAATCTACACATACTCAAACAATACCGCACAACAAACTTTTACACTAGAAATTTCACCCAAAGAATAATCCTTGGACAGAAAAATTTGCACATGTCTCTACCTGAACTGATCCTCACCTTCCCTTCAAGTATACAGTTCTGAATAAATAAAGTACCCTCTGCTCACTGGAAAAGTTGTCTCAACCCAACCTCTAATGACACAAAACACCTACTACTGAAAAAGACTGAACCCTGACCAAGCAAGACGAAATCACACTATTTTTTCCATGGAGGACCTTGGAACTAAGCCTGCCTGGGTGTTAAAAATTTCTTGGAGTCAACAGCTTCTCATAAAAAGGGGGGCGAGAGACAGTAGATCAAAGTAAGGTAGAGTAGAGTAGAATATATATATATATATATATATATATATATATATATATATATATATATATATATATATATATATATATATATATATATATATATATATATATATATATATATATATATATATATATATATTCTTCGTCAGTTAAACCATGGGAACTTGATTTTCCCTCATGAGGTTGGTGTTGAACTGAAGAAAGATTTCTTGATCCTTTACCTGAAAATTTGAATTTTATATATATATATTATTATATATATATATATATATATATATATATATATATATATATATATATATATATATATAATATATATATATATATATATATATATATATATATATCATTAAATATAATAATCAAACTAATAATAAAATGACAATTGGTAACTGGCATCCAACCAGCATTTTAAAAAATTTGATTTTCCAACTGATTTACATCTTCTAGCACTTTGTTATATCTACACATCTTAAATGTGCTTTTAATATACTAAAAAATAGTTGTCGGTTATGGCCAAGTACCTACTAACATTGTGGTGAAGAATTACTAATAGAAGTAATATTAAAATACCTCAAACTTGTATTTTATTAATTTGCTAAACAAGATACTACATTGCTTCATGCTAATAAACATCATACTAGAGAACATTGAGTTATGCTCATTTATAGTAATATTTGCAAATAATATATATATATATATATATATATATATATATATATATAGTATATATATATATATATATATATATATATATATATATATATATATATATATATATATATATATATATATATATATATATTATATATATATATATATATATATATATATTTATATATATATATATATATATATATATATATAATAGTTTTTATTTTATTGTAAATGTATTTTTAATAGATTTTATAAATTGAATAGTATTTGGAAACTTTTAAAACTGGCAACTGTGGTTTTCGATTGTTGTAGTCCGGTAGAACCATTTTTTAGAATATACTTGTTATGAGACCTACAATATAATTAGTACCTAAAGAATATAATTGGTATTTTTATTACTGTGCTTTATTTGAGTGGTTTAAAAATATTAAAGTATCATAAATAATATTCTCCTAATACATTAAACAGTTAATTGCAGTGAGTTTTTGATTGCCTTATAATTTTTATGTGTAAGGTAGTCATAGTGGGAGCTGAATTTCGATCTAAGGTCATACTAAGCAAAAAGTGGCAACTGTGGTTTTCGATTGTTGTAGTCCGGTAGAACCATTTTTTAGAATATACTTGTTATGAGACCTACATTATAATTAGTACCTAGAGAATATAATTGGTATTTTTATTACTGTGCTTTATTTGAGTGGTTTAAAAATATTAAAGTATCATAAATAATATTCTCCTAATACATTAATAAACAGTGATGATTGCAGTGAGTTTTTGATTGCCTCATAATTTTTATGTGTAAGGTAGTCATAGTGGGAGCTGAATTTCGATCTAAGGTCATACTAAGCAAAAAGTATAATTCCAACACCTCACAGCTTCCCATTATATATATATATATATATATATATATATATATATATATATATATATATATATATATATATATATATATATATATATATATATATATATATATATATATATATATATGTGTGTGTGTGTGTGTGTGTGTGTGTGTGTGTGAGGCATCACATACAGTACCTCAACAGACACAACATACAAAGTTAATAACATTCACTCTAAATTATGCATCCCCTGAAAGGTACCCGCATTCCCCCAGCCCAGATGATCATTGCGAAACCCAAAACAACAGACCTCCGGTGAAAAATTGCTCCAAACTCTACATATTCAGCACATGCATGAAAAAATATTTTATGCCAATACCCCTAACTCTTTGCATCCCAGATATAATAGTTCCCAATCACACACAAGGTACTGACTAATATTCTCACGCTAATGAATATTGGATACCCACAATGCTGGGCAGACACTGATCCTCATGATATTGTGGAATCTTAACATCAGCAAACATTATCCTGTATTGTGTGGGCAGGTGTAGTTCATATTTATCTGTAAGGCCTAAAAAAATTTTGCCAGACCATTGTTCACACATACAAACAAGCGGTTTTCTGAGAATGAGCTGTCAGACCTCCTAGATGATATTCCACTAGTCATTCGATATAATCTATTTTTCATGCATGATAGTGCACCATCACATTTTCGTTTGTTTGGTAGACGATTTGTTTCCAAACCAAATGAATTGGCACAAGTTAGTCGATTGCATGGCCAGTATGTTCACTTGATTACAACCTTTAGGTTGGTGCCGTTTACGCCAACTTGAGTACGCAACGCCAGTTCTAATTTTCCAGGTTCTTCATAACCATATAAAACCAAATCTTAGACGTTGCAAGGAATACCTCCAGAATATTATCATCAGTTCATTGTACGATGTTGCGAGGAGTGTATCCCTCTACAAACTCAACATTTTGAGCATCTCCCCAAAAAAATATATGTAATATTAAATTCTCAGGATGTCTCCATGTTTGCAATAAACCTTGCCCCAGTGGCTACTTTATTTGACTTTCCTCCATATATTGTATAATACATATGTTGTATTACATTCACGAATAAATAAATGCAGCCGATCCTCATTATCTGACATCAACAACATGCAAACATCTAGGAAACAAATTTTACAGGACAAGTGCTTTCTGTTCAAGGAGGGTGGGGTGGGGGGAAGGAATGTGCAAAATCTCTCTTACACTTAATACCTGGTCCAGCTGTCAAATTGAGATCTTTCTTGCTGGTTACAGTTCATTAAACATATAACTGGCTTTTGTGCTTAATTAATTTGTAAACACTTCTGTGGGGTCCAACTGCACACATAATTGTGGAGAAATATGAGCAAATTGTAATGAATTTTGATATAGAATCTATGATTAAAAATAATTAGGACCGACTGGGGCCCCGGCTAAAAATCAGGGAAAACTGGGGTTTTTCTGCCGGGGTTAAAATGGCAAATTATACCTATTAATGGTGGATTAAATCAAACAAAATATAAGAAAATTAAGATTTTTTTCTTGTTTTTTTTTTTTTTTTTTTTTTTTTTTTTTTTTTTTTTTTTTTTTTTTTCTTTTTATTTTGCCGCTTCTTTTCCGCTAGTGAATGTTCATCTTTGTGTTTTGATTTTAGATGGTTGAAATTTTTTTACTTGGGGCACCCAAAGATCCTCTTCTAATTTCCTGACTGCAGATGTTACATTTGGCTATTTCGAGCCTATCCTGAAACCATTATAAAGTACTCCCATACTGCTTAAGCTAATCTTTTAGCCATATTAACTGAAAGTATAAACAATAATAATAATTTTGAAATAATGTAGGTAAATGATACAAGCTTAATACATAGCAATAAAATAACAATGAATGTATAAATATACAGGTTATATTAATAATTTTATGTATTACATTTTTAAAAATTTTACCTTAGGGTCTTACCTAGGTAAACCTTTTGAATCAATATTGTGAATCAGAAAAAAAAAAAAAAAAAATTCAAAATTTTTTGTACTTTTTTTAAACTTTTATTATACAAAATCTGAAATTTTCTGAAATTTTTTTGAAAAAATTGCATATAATCATTAATTTAAATGAATGTTGCTATTCTACTCCTTCCTTATAATTAAATAAACCTCAATTATATTTATATCTAATTTTCTTAACCTAAAATTTCAGTGCTTTTGGCTTCTTTACAAATTTTAGGCAACCCTGGCCAAATTTGGGAGAACTCGGTCCCAGCCCTGGTTGGTCCCTAGCTACAAATACATCTGCCTTTCTTTACCAGCATTTTCTGGAGTACTTAGTACTGAAGATGAAGATTAGGGGAAAGTTATGATCTAGAGCAGGGGTGGGCAACCATTGGCACGCATGCCAAACATGGCATGGTAATAAATTTATCTGGCATGTCAAATTTTTTTTTTTGTATTTTGAAGGTGGCAAAGGATCAAGAGTGTTTAAATGTAATTTTAAAGGTAAATAAATATCTTTTCATTTTTTGTACATCATTTATAAATGATGATTTAAAATCAGCGGTAGATTATCAGTAATAACCTTTTATTGTGCTTTAGTCATACAAATGTATAAAAGTTCTTCAAATACTTAAAATATATCAAATACCATGTTCTAAAAAAATTTTTTGAAAAAATTTTGGGTCAGAGATTGTCAATTTTGGCGCACAATGTCAAAAAGGTTTCCAACCCCTGATGTAGACGATAGTTTTGAAACAGATTCTGAACAGCTTGAAGCACTAGCAGCTGAATACAATTCCTGCATTACTCATTCTTTGCATTTTGTAGCAAAAAATAGTATCAAAAAAACAGAACAATTGGCATAACACTTGGCAAATCTTCAAAGTTAGTATCTTAGTGCAAAAGTCACCAATATCTACAGCCCTGCTAAAAGTAGAAAAAAAAAACAAATATGGTTATGGTACATGCTGGAATTCTAAAGATAAAATGATCGGAAACATTTTTCAAAGTTAAAAAGATATATTAAATAGTTTAAGTGTTTTAACTCTTGAAGCATATGACCAAAATACTCTTAAATATATGCTAAAATATTTTAAAATTTGAAACTGACTGTACTCAACAGCAAAACTCTATATTTCATCAAGTTATTTATCCCATGTGTTCAAGAACTAAAGTATTATCTTTAGCAGATGCAGTTAAAATATCATAGTGCTCTGGTGCTCGCAATATAAAAAAAAATTAATACAAAAGAAACTCTGTTGTAGGAAAATAAAAATGTGCTATTATCAACTGTCAGGTGTAAAAGCTCCTAGGTTTAAACTGTACTAGTGGTCCTAAAGGGAAAATGTTAGCCTAAGGTTTTCCATATTAGCAACAGCACAGTTCAATTTCAAAGAAGCTGCAAAAGCTTCTGATATCAATTTTGCATTATCAGAGTTAATACCGAGATCAAGTTCAATAATCCCTACACTTATGAAGGAGAAATTGTTCAGTTTTATGGGTTCCTCCAATCAAAACTCAACAGATGCAAATTACTACTGAAATACAGAAATATTCCAGTCAACTTTATATATATATATATATATATATATATATATATATATATATATATATATATATATATATATATATATATATATATATATATATATATATATATATATATATATATATATATACCGCATGCTGGCTTTACACCTTCAATCACGAATTTCAATAGTTCTTCCCCACTTTCTAGTAAGACAAACACCATTTTAGCTTTTTTACATCGTGCGTTCGGTGTCTCATCACCATAATACATCCTACATGAGGAATTTTTGTTTCTTCAAAAACTGTTCAACAATCATAGCTTCCCATCCACAGTTCTTACAGTATGTCTTCGATTTTCTCAACAATAAATATCATCCACCTGATACTGTTTGTACAGTTTCCAAAAAAACTCTCTACCTTAGTTTTTCATTTCTTGATTTTTCCACACCAATAATGAAACATGCTCATCGCAAATACTTACCACAGCATTATCCTCAAATAAATTTTTAATTCGCATAGAACTGCCCCTTCAAAATCTCTTCTTTCTTTTGCTACAAACCATCTTTTTCATCCCTCCTTTCAACTTCAATAGTTTACAAATTTACTTGTCCTTTAGGTAATAAAGGCTACATTGATTCAACTACTAGGCTTCTCTGTACCCGCATATGAACATCAAGAAATTTCTTTTCACACCTCTCATCCTATGTCATCCTCTCCTTTCTCAAATAGACGCAACCACACGCTCTCTTGTCATTTTCTTCCTCTTCCTAAGCATTTCTCTGTTCTAGATATTCATTCTGATCTTTTCTCTCTTTGTATACTTGAATCTTTGTACATACACAATCACAAGTCTCAGCTTAACAACAATCTTTCATCTTGTGCACTCCACATTGTACAATAATAGCTTTTTCATACCAACCTCCAAAATGTTTTTCTTAATCTGTTCTTTATGTTAATTTTTAGAAAGGCTCTCTCATTCATCTTTCTTGTCATTTACTTTATTTGCGCTATGTCATCTTCCACTAAACACATTCTCTTTGATATAATTGGTCCCCCCTCCCTCTCTCATATTTTAATGCATGCTTGTATGACTGACTATTCATCTTTTCAAGTTTCATGTTTTTCCATTGCCAAAGTAAGTATATATGTATATGCATGAATATGTGGGTATGTGTTATATATATATATATATATATATATATATATATATATATATATATATATATATATATATATATATATATATATATATATATATATATATATATTATATATATATATATATATATATATATATATATATATATATATATATAGTTTAAAAAAAAAAAAATTTTTTTTTCTCTCTCTTTTTTTTATATTAAAAATGTATATTTATATAAATTTAAATTTTCATTTTTTATTGGCCATTGTAATTACGCTGTAATATTTTTTTTTAAAGTAAAATTTGATTTTTAAATCTAATTTAAAATCAAATATATATTTGAATTAAAAAATAAAATTGTAGCTAAAACTTTTTTGGCTACCTTGTATCACAAAAAAAAATATTTTTGGACTATGTTTTCCAACCACTCTCTAAAAAATAACTGCTTGAGCAAGCAGAAAATACAAGGTGGGGTTTTTGTTTCTGCACAAAAACTTGTTGGGCTTTCTAGCCAGACCACATATTATATCTATGGAGCAAAGACCCCCATGTCTTATGCTCTGCCATAATTTGGCATTTTTATATTAATCTAAAAGACAAACAACAGTGGCCACTGAAAAATAAAAAGTATTTTATACTTTTTTTCTAATTCGTTTTTTTTTATTTTTTGAGCAAAAAGCCTCCTGAAAAAACAGAACTAGAGGCCAAAACCAAAATCCCAAGAAGAACATCAACAGCAGAAAATTTTGGATCTACAATGCTCACATAAAAAGGGTTAGTAAAAAATTAATCTAGTTTTTAGCTGATAGAACTAGAAGAATTTACCCTTTTATATTCTATTTGTAATATATGAGTAAACAGAAACGAAACCAAAATTATAAATTTTTTCTACAATTTAATTAACAATATATTTTTAAAATTGGATTTTTAAATCAAGTTTTATTCATGAGTCAAGACAAAAAACTAGTCTATAATATTTCTTTCAGACTTGGTTCAACCATTTTAAATTGTAGAACAAACAGAAAAGGAAGGAATCTCAGCAGCAGAAGTAGAAGAATACTCCCAATATTGCCCCCTATATATTTTTTTTCATATTTTTTACTTTTAGCAATGTATTAAGTTCCCACTATTTCATAGTTTTTTTTTGTACATATTTTTTAAGTAAAGAAAAAAAAATAATCGAGTTTCAAATCCTTCTATTTTTTCTTCTCAAAATAAATTTGGAGTCTCATTTCAAATTAATAATATAAATTCTTTGTTTTTTCTGTAAATCTTTGTACATACACAATCACAAGTCTCAGCTTAACAACAATCTTTCATCTTGTGCCCTACACATTGTACAATAATAGCTTTTTCATACCAACCTCCAAAATGTTTCCCTCTTAATCTGCTCTTTATGTTAATTTTTAGGAAGGCTCTCTCGTTCATCTTTCTTGTCATTTACTTTATATGCGCTATGTCATCTTCCACTAAACACATTCTCTTTGATATAATTGGTCCCCCCTCCCTCTCTCTCTCATACTTTAATGCATGCTTGTATGATTGATTAATTATTCATCTTTTCATGTTTCATGTTTTTCCACTGCCAAAGTAAGTATATATGAATATGCATGAATATGTGGGTATGTGTATGTTTATCTTGGTGTATATATATATATATATATATATATATATATATATATATATATATATATATATATATATATATATATATATATATATATATATATATATATATGTTTGTGTATGCATGTATGTATATGTTATGCATGTGTATATATTGTATATGTATGTGTGTCCATTTGTGTGTCATGTGAGCATGTGGATGTATGCATCTACGTACATATGTATATATGTGTATCTGCGAATGTTTGTGTGTGCATGCATATGTATGTATCCATAAATTGCATGCATGCATGTTTGTATGTATCTAGGCATGTAGGTTTAGGTGCATACATGTATGTACAGTCGTCCACAGGAGTTCGTCCAACATTATTGATACACATATTCATTTTTAAAAAAAATGGCGGTGATGGATTTATCATTTAAAGATTTAACCAATGAGAATTTAGTTAAACTCTGCCCAAATTTTTTCTTTTCTTTTAATGTGAATATATGATAGGAACATATAGGAACATAGGAAAATAGGGACAGTTAGAAGCCACAAGGGCCTATCGAGACTGTCCCAGTCCAAACAAATAATTACAATACTAATACATGCACGAAAGACTAGGTCTATCCCATCCCAGTTATCAGTTCATTCATGCATAGTCATGCATAGATAAAAGAAAAACTAAGCCCCATTACACATGCAATATTCAATGAACCATCACCCACTACAAAAACTGCCGTTAGGCTTAGTCATAGGTTGATCTGTTGATCTAAAAATTCATATATACCCGCCAATTTGGCTTAGTCAGATTATTCTATATAATACCCAAACCATCCATATATCTATCTAGCCCCTTTTTAAATTTGACAAGAGAATCACAGTCAACAACCTCCCGTGGCAAGTCATTCCAAAAATTAACAACTCTATTACTGAAACAGTATTTTCTTAGATCGAGATATGATCCTTATATGATATGATCTATATAAAGATTCTTATATGATCTATATAAAGACACAGTAAAAATTGAAATTCTAGTGGAACGAAAACATCCTTAAACACTTCTTATTATGAATTTGATCTAACATTTCTTTAATATTGGAAATAAATTTACCATAACAAAATTATTTACAAAATGATCAGGTAACTTAGAATTGTAATTAATTTAACAGATTTAAAATGTTTTTGTTTTATTTAATGGTTTTAGATTTTGGTTTATTATATATATATATATATATATATATATATATATATATATATATATATATATATATATATATATATATATATATATATATATATATATATATATATATATATATTAGAGGTGGACCAGATATCCGCATCATTTTTCCAATATCCGCAACAGCATCCGCGGATAGAAAAAATTACTATCCGGTTCACCTCTAATATATATATATATATATATATATATATATATATATATATATATATATATATATATATATATATATATATATATATATAATATATATATATATATATATATATATTACAGTTTTCTCCCAATATACATCAATTTCCCTAGTAATTTAAATTGTAATCAAAGAAAATTGTTTAAATTAAAAGAAGTACTTGGAAACTATCATTTGGGGATGACGTAGGGAAGGGGAAATATTTTAAGGGAAGTTATGAACCAGTGCATACTTTTTTCGGCAACTTTTAGAAATATTTTCATTATTTGGTAGCACATGGGTTATATATAATTAAATGCTTGAAAAAAAATCAAGATCATTTTATTTGCAATAAAATATCAAAATTTTTTAATATTTATATTTTTAACATTAATAATCAGAACTAAGCTACTAATTTTTAAAAGATTATCAATTTCCATAGTGTTTACCCTCCCTCAGTTTCTTTTCTCCTTCCGATCTTTCTTGTATCAGATTTGAAGTGATTTCAGTAATCATTAAATGGTGACGTGTAATAGAGGCTTTTTCTTTTAAAGTTTATAAATAATTCAGAAATTGCAAATCTGTTAATACATTGTAGTTCTAAATTTAATAAGATAAATTTCAATAGAAATACAAAATTTGATTAACTTTTGAATTATGGCTCCAAAACAAAGTGAAGTGTGGAAATACTTTGAAAAAATATCTAAAGATCTTGCCTGTGGTAAAGTTTGTCAAGGAAATTTTTCTTGGAGGCCGCGGCACAAGCAGTTTGAGAACACATTTGCAGTACAAGCACCAAGTAAAATGCAAAGAGCTTAAAGAAAAAGAAAAGGAAAAAAGTTGGCAAATTCAACAGCAGGAAGAGGTAGCTTCAACATCATCAGCAGCCTCATTGGGTTTTGAAGAAAAAACTAAGCAACAAACAATTATTAAAAGTTTAGGAAATATGAAAAAATGGGATAAAAATGATAGCAAATCAAAATTAATGGATAATAAAATTGCTGAAATGATAGTTTTAGATGATTTGCCATTCATTCATGTAGAAGATTTAGGCTTTCAAAGATTGATGGAAGAAGCTTCACCACAGTATGTGCTAAAGCAAAGAAAGTTTTACAGAGACTTGATATGTGAGGAAATGTATTCGTCGGTAGCAAGTAAAATAGAATCAACTGTATCATCCCTAATTAAGACATGCAATGGATCATTTACAATTGATGAATGGTCTGACAGCACATCTGGAGTTTCTCTTTTATCCCTCACGTATCATGCAATCAATAAAAACTTTCAAAGGCAAAACTTTGTATTGAATGCAGAACCTCTGTTCTGAGCGCCATACAGGCGACTATCTTGAAACTGTATTTGAAAAGATGCTGACAAAATGGAAGATTTCATTAAATGAAGTGCACTGCGTAGTCAGGGATTCGGGCACAAATATAAAAAAAAGCACTTTCTCTGGCAAGAGTGAAAAATGTAGATTTCTTTGCACACCAAACTCAGATAGTAGTTAAAAATTCCATTATGAGTCAAAAATGTGTATCCGATTTAATAACCAAATGTAGGTTAATTGCTACGCATTTCAATCACTCCGTTGTAGCCCAAAATGAGCTGAAGAAAATACAAACAAGATTAAATGTTCGTCCACTTTCTGTCATGCAAGATATTCAAACACGCTGGAATAGTAGTTTGCATATGCTTGAGAGGATGAGCGAAATTAATGAGGCCATTTGCCTTTATGCTTCAAGCAGCACAAAAATAAAGCCTCTAACAGCTGACGAAAATGACATTTTAAATAATTGTATTAATATCCTTAAGCCTTTTGAAGAATTAACAAAGACTATAAGTTCAGCTGAATCATGTTTGTCAGATGTGATACCACTTGTTTCAACATTTAAAGTTGTATTAACAAATGTTATTAATTCTAAGGGAGTTTCAAGGATGACTGAAACATTAATGAAGGAGATGAATGACAGATTTGAAAACCTGGAAAATGATGATGCTTATACAATTGCAACCTTTTTAGATCCTAGGTACAAAACAAAATTTTTTAAACCACTTGTTTCTCAGAATGTTAAAATCAAATTAGGATGCTTATGCGATGAGATGATAGAAACAGCTAAAATAACGCCTTTCAAGAAAAAGCAAAAGCTCTCAGATACAAAAGAAACAAAATCTGTTAGCTTAAACATTGCTAAATCAATGGAAGATCTTCTAGATTCCAGCAGCGAGGAAGAATCAGGGTCAGAAGTGTCAAAGGATACAATATCGATTATTGAAAATTATTTGAAACTCTCACGTTTGGAGGCAGAAAAAGACCAACTGGTTTGGTGGAGAGATATTTGCAAAAGTTTCCCTTTTCTTGCTGAGCTGGCAAGGACTTATTTAGCATGTCCTTCAACTAGTGTTGCTAGTGAGTGTCTTTTCAGTGGAGCAGGCCTCATTTACGACGAAGAGCGAACCAAACTTTCACCTGAAAGAGCCCAAAAGCTTTTATTTCTAAAAAATAACTTACCAATTTTTAACTTCAAATAGAATATGTGAAACTGTGAAGTGTGAAGGTAATACTGAATTACTGGCTATATATATATATATATATATATATATATATATATATATATATATATATAACCTTTTTCCAAATGGGTGGAGGTTGGGGAAAGAGGTTGGTGGAGTGTTCAAGAGTTGGGTCCCTGTCCCACACCCTGGTAACATAGATTCTGGATATTATATTTAAAATTCCAAGAATCTATGGCAAAAACTCTAAAAAAATTAAACTATCAGCATCCGCATCTGCGGATATCCACAATTGAATATCCGCAACCACATCAGCATCCGCGGATAGTAAAAAATTACTATCCGGTGCAACCTCTAAAATATATATATATATATATATATATATATATATATATATATATATATATATATATATTATATATATATATATATATATATATATATATATATATAAATATATAATACAGAGAGAGAGAGTGTGTTGTAAGAGTGGTATGCAGCTGGGTCATAAACCGATTGTCTTTCTGCTTCTGAATGATTTACATTATATATTATTATGGCTAATGTTGTCATGTATATCTCTCTCTTTGCGACAAATCTTCATTGAGAACATTTCACTCATGCCTCATCTTATACGAGAGAGTATTCGCAGAGATTCTATAGTGTTTTCAACTACCCAACACAAAATATTTCAGCTCACTTACATTTACGGCTTTCATCTAAATTATTTTAAATATGGCTCTGGAAAAGACCCTCAAGAGTTTGTGAGGATGTAATCAAAAATTGTTCTATAGTAAAATCAGCCACATACACAGCTTCAAAGTTTATGGACTCTAGTTATGGGAGTTGTCCTGTCAATGATCTTCCTAGATGTCCCGATGGATAGTCTATCTCTTTTCACTCTAATTTCTGGAACATTTGTGACCTTAAAACGCTGATAACGAAAACTTATCTATTAAATTCTATTCACCTCTTGATTTCATTTACAAAAGTGGATGTGTCTATGTCAGAGATGATGTTGCTTGTTGTTGTGTTCGATATTTGAAGCCGTCTGATATCTTTTACTTTTTGGCTTCATCTCTCATGCCAATCTGCGAAAATATTTTTGACCTATTTATTTATCTCCAAATATTTCTGACGAACTTAAATTATTCAATCATCTAGTTTTCAACTTAAAACACATTCCTTCTCCTCCATTCTTTTTTTTATTTTTAAATTGTAATTAGTTTTTCATAATTAGAAATAGTTGATGAGAAAAACTTTTAAAAAACACTATGTAGAATGACCATGAAACAACTCCTATGACTCGTATAAATCAATTTATTTATTTTTTTTTTAATTTTGATATATTTTTTTTAATATCCTTATAGAAAATTTTCTCCTAATTCTAAATATTTATATAGTTTTTTATAATTCCAATTGGTTGCTGAGATTTGACCACTCAAGCATGGAATACAATTCATATGCAATTGGAAGCATATTGTTTTAGCGATTTTCCTGAAATGACATTTTTCAAAGGAGAAAAAAAAAAAAATGAAATCATAGAAGTTATTCAAACCATTTTTATTGAAATAGAGACAGTTAGAGGAAGTTTTTCACGAAGTTTGATCCCAAAATATATTGCGGATAATAATAAAACTAACAAAATCAAAAATTTGCAAAAAAATAAAAACTTCAAAATTTCAGATGACTTTTGGGAAACTTTAAATTATCTTACCCACAACTTATTTTTTTTGTATGCTACGTTCTTTAGACTCCTACATTTGTTTCAGAAAGAAAAAAGAAAAAAATATAAATTATTGTATAATTTTTAAAGGATTTAATAAAAAAAAACTCAAAAGTGGCAGAAGAACCAAAACATAGACCATGTTCCCGTTTTATAAGCTCTTGAATACTTATCAATTCGAACCTTTCTCTTCTCAAGTCGATAGCTAGTGGCAAATTTTTTCCTTTGAGGAACCCCTAATTCATTCCTCCTTTGGGTTCAACCGATTATTTCATAATCTTATATTCTATCCTATACTTTCAGATGGACCGTCGGAGTGCCTTCAGTGGCACTTTGGTGCTGCACGCTGGAGATTTTTGAAGTCAAACCTCTTTGAGTTTCCTAGGAGGGCATTGCTGCTTTGATTTATGTTCAAAGAGCATATAGCAGAGGTGCTTTCTCCCAAGAACGGAGTCTCTTATCTCATTTTCATATCCTTCTACCTAAGACGACAATTTTTTATTAACTTTGATGTTTCCATCAAAGATTAACGTCGTCTTCAAACTCCTGAATCTCACTCCTTTTATATTGATCTCCAAATACTGGCCAATATATTCTTAGAAAATTTGTTTTATTCTTACTAAGTTTAACAATCTTTCTTTCTTTGCTCT
>SEYY01000960.1:97627-126921 GCA_009176605.1 Armadillidium nasatum
CAAAATAAAATTGAATTATCCTAGAAATTGGAGAAAAAATTGTTTCTGTATTTCAATTTAAAAACTAAATTTAAACTAGTAAAATTTTGCATGGCTGTTCATGTTCTAACATATTAAAATATTTAAAATTAATATTTTGAAGATACTACAGGGTGTCCCAATTGTCCCAAGCCCAAGATATGAGCTTATAGATATCAAAATGCAAGGCAAATTAAATTTGGCGTGTCTGAATCGTTCTGACATCTCTACAAGTATATTATAATTAAACTATAAATTATATATATATATATATATATATATATATATATATATATATATATATATATATATATATATATATATATATATATATAATTGTATAAAGAATTAAGAAAAGACAATTTAATTCTTCCTTTTTCCAAAAAATTCAAATGTATTAAAATAATAGAAATGTTTAAAATATGCTTTTTCAAATTCATCGTCATCGTCTAAATATTCTTAATCGTTCCCATTATATATATATATATATATATATATATATATATATATATATATATATATATATATATATATATATATATATATATATATAAAATAAATTTTAAACTAATGTATAAGTAACCTATCAAAATAAAATATAAATCAACTAAAACTACAAACTATCTAATAACTTTATTTTAAAGTTTCGTTTTAAAGTAAATTTTCACTCATTTTATTAAAAAAAATAACAAAAAGATTAAACTAAATTTGTAGTCAAATATTAAAGGTTTTCATGAACTGGGTATTTATCACCTGTGTACTTTATGAAAGCTCTTTTTTGCATAAAAAGAAAATAATAACATCGGGAGAGGCGTAATTGAGCTGTGATTGGCTGAACATGAAATGATCTCCATTTTGTATATATATATATATATATATATATATATATATATATATATATATATATATATATATATAATATATATATATATATATATATATATATATATATATATATATATATATATATATATATATATATATATTTCCACCTTTACATGGGCGAACTCTTGTGGACGACCGTACATATATGTGTGCTAAAAATTCATGGTGTGCATGTGGTATGGTCTCATGTTTGTTAGTTCACTCTATAGTATGGCAGTACATAAGTGTGTCTCACATTTTCGTTCACAAGCAATTCGCTCATTACAGTTTTCATCTCTGTTGTGTCACATTGTTCATTAATTACCATAACATTTTATTATATATTATGTTCTTTTCATATTTTTAGTATGTTTTTTTACATCAATGTGTTTGTTATTTTAATTGTTTTTCTGTGTTTATATATAGCTCCATGGCTATCCTACTGATAAAAATTTCTGGTCTCTTGTCAAAAATATCTCTAACAACTTCTGTAAATCTGCCTTTCCTCCTCTTATTCAACCTGATGTTTCTGTAGCTAATACTCCCTCTGAAAAACTAATCTCTTTGCCCTACTTTTCTCATCTAATTACACCCTGCTCGATTCTGGCATCACTCCTCCTACTCCTTCTCCTCTCAGGTATCCCATGTCTCTACCTGCAATTACACATGATCGGGTGAGTGTGATCCTAAAATCTATGAACGTCAAGAAGGTCAGTGGCCTGTATGGTATTCCTCCTCATGTTCTGTGGGAGTGTCCTTCCGAATTAGTGCCTGTCATCTTTCAGCTCTATTCTCTATGCCTTAATTCTCATATTTCTCATCAATGATGGAAGCGCGCATTTGTTCATCCGATCCCGAAAAAAAATTAACCGCTCTGACCCTTGTAACTATCGACCTCTAGATCTCACTTGTGTTCTGTCTAAAATTTTTGAAACTCTCCTCAACTCTCATTTCTTGAAACATTTGGAGTCTCATTCTCTTCTCTCAGATCACCAGTATGGCTTTCGATGTTAGAGGTCAACTGGTGACATACTCTCCTATTTTACTGATCTATGGTCTTTTGCACTGAGGGACTTTAGGGAGTTGTGTGTGGTGGCGCTTGACATGTCCAATGCTTTAGACCGGGTACGGCATGCGTCGCTGCTTTCCAAGCTCCCTTCCTTTGGGTTTCCTCCTTAACTTTGCTTATTCTTGTCTAGTTTTCTCTCAGATCGTTCCATTTCGGCACTTGTAGATAGAGCGACTTCTTCCTCCTTTTCTGTCAACTGTGATGTTCCTCAAAGTTCTGTTTTATCTTCAACTTTAATCTTACTTTTCATTAAATATCTTCTCAACTGCACTTCTAACTCTGTTCACTCTTATGCTGATGACTCAATTCTCCATTATTCTATTCATTTCAAATCTGCTCACTCTTTTGCTTCTAGAGTTGCTTCTCATCTTCAACTTTTCGATTCTATTCTTGCTGATGTGGATGGAATTTCCCGGTGGGGTATAGCAACCTTGTGAAATTCAACTTTTAAAAACTCAACTTCTTCACATCTCCCTCTGCAAAACACCTCCCAACTTTCCTATCCTCTTCGATAGCTATCCTGTCTCACCTGTAAATAACATTAGCATTTCTGGGCTAAACATAAACGGTAAATTGTCTTGGAAACCACATAGCACAATGGTTGCTAAGGCGGCCTTTAAGAAACTGGGAATTCTGTTCAGGTTGTGAGAATTTTTTCCTTCTGAGCAGTTACTACAAATATATAATTGTCTTATCCGCCCTTGTATGGAGTACTATTCTCATATCTGGGGGGAGGGGGACTCCGGCTCCTCCTCTCTTCTGGATAGGGTTGAGTCTAAAGCTAAAAGATTAATAAACTGTCACCTACATTCAAACTCTCGTGACCCCCTATCTCTTTGATGTGACATTGGCGCACTATCTCTTTTCTATAGTTACTTCAATGACAGGGTGCTCTAGGAAATTGGCTGCTCGCATTTTTCCACTGTTGAATGTTGGAAACCCTAGTATAGTACATTGTGGCGCCTCCTTCTTTCTAGCCACCTCTGTTCTGTGCAACTCCCTACCATCATCTATTTTTCCTCCTGTATTTAATCTTCCTCTCTTCAAGGCTTCCTCTGTGCCCACCTGAGGGATGTCCGTTAGGATCGAGTTTGAGCGTGTTTTCTTCCTTTTCTATGTGGCCCCTCCTTGAAAAGGGCTCTGCCCGTGAGTGGTGGCGATCTGTATAATTTTTTTTTTTTTAAATAATGTATTTTTTTTACTCTTTTGCAGCAATCTTGAAAATGATTCTAGTTATGAATTGAAACGTAGATTAATATATATATATATATATATATATATATATATATATATATTATATATATATATATATATATATATATATATATATATATATATATATATATATATATATATATATATATAAATAAAATACCTGACACTGACGATTTTTGTGACTTTGACAAAGAATTTGTATGCTTCAGCTTTTCAATATGTAAGGAAGATACACTTGATGCTCTAGTAGTTTCGGGTGTTGATGCCTGGCTGGTGGTGTCTCCCGTTGACTCTGTGCGAAGTATAGCAGTATCAGATGGACCTGGAGCTCTGCATTTTTCTGTATCCTTATATATATATATATATATATATATATATATATATATATATATATATATATATATATATATATATATATATATATATATATATATATATATATATATATATATATATATATATAAATAATCATCTCTGGTGGGCAAAGGCCAGTGGCGTACCAAAATCTCCACCAGAGTTAGGGGGAAATTTTGGTTTTCTACTATCTGTAATACCTAGTTACTTTGAAGTCACATTGCTACACAAAACTATTAATAGATAATAAAGATTTGGTGCCACCAAAACTTTGCAGATGACTTGACCCAGTGAATGGTCGATTTTCTTCATTAATTTCTGCAACATTCACAGACTTCAATCCAATTTCCACATTGTTGAACTACACCTCTCTTCTTCTAGATCCCAACTCTTATTCTTGACTGAAACTCAGGTGCTTGAGCGTTCTGATAGGAAACCTTTTTCTGTTTCCTCTTATTGTCTCTATCGTCAACTTTCAGCTAAAGGAGGTTATTGTGAAGCGAATATGTATGTTTGCTATTATGACTATCTAATATCTACTGACTATCCTAAGTTCTTTGACTATCTAAACTCTAAAATAGTTCACATTCTCTCTTTTTCTCCTTTCTCAGAAATCATCATATTTGGTGATTTCAATGTTCACCGTCGACAATGGCTTTCTTTTAGTAGCAACAGCTAGTGAACATGACTTTCAATTATCAATCCAAAATGGTCTTAATCAGTTAGTAAAGCTCCTTACTCGTATCCCTGATCACCTTAGACTTTTTTTAAACTTCTAATCCTTCTTTTTAATACTATCGAACTCTATCCTCCTCTGGGTTCTTCAAATTACTTTCTTATCTCTGTATCCTCTTCAATGTTTTCAAATCTTCCGTGAGAAAATGTTTGTGACATGTCAGTTTGCAAGCTGGTCATACTTGCGCTGTCCTTCTTTGATATCCTGTGGAAGTGATCCCTTGGAGTGTGCACAGCTCATTATCTCCATTCTCTGTGGCATGGAGACGTACAGTCGTGAACAAAAGTTCGTTCCTATTAGGCTGGAAATAAATATTTATATAAAATGGAAATCATTTCATAAAAGCTCTATTTTGAATAAAAAGACAATAAAAACATTGAGAGGGGCTTAATTGAACTGTTTTTTGCTGAACCTGAAATGATCCCCATTTTATATAAATATTTATTTCCAGCCTAATAGGAACCAACTTTTGTTCACAACTGTACATTCTATAATTTTCCCTTCTACTAAACTTACAAACCCTGGTTTAACTCTGCTTGTTCTCATGCTATTTGCAGCATGGATGCTGCCTTTCAGGAATTACTGTCATCTTCAAACTTCTAAAAATCATGCAATTTATATTTTATCCTAGTATTGTGCAAAATCTGTTCTTCGTAACAACCATAAACTCATTTCTCTGTGTAAACTGCAATAATTCTTCTGGATCCTCCTCCTCAAGCACTTTCTGGCATTTTGCAAAAAAAAAAAAAAAAAAAAAAAAAAGTCAACTCAAACTTTGCTTCTTCATCTTTCCCTCCTCTTAAATATTCGTTCTGCACAACTGCCTTTTACCTTCTTATAAAGCTGAACTCTTTGCTCAAACTTTTGCCACTAATTCAACTTTAGATGATTTCGGAGCTATACCTCTTCCTTCAACCTCCAAACAACTCATTTATATCTAAAATTGTAATTTCAACTAATGAACGTCATTTCTTCTTTATCAACAATTTTCAACTAAGAAGGCATATGGTCTGGATGCTATTCCTACTGTGGTTCTTTTGGCTTTTTGGCTTGCACCCTGCCTTGGTAAACTATTTCATCTTCGTTTTTATACTTCAACCTTTCCTTCTTGCTGGAAACGTGCTATCATTTAGCCTGTGCCAAAAAAAAAAAACACAAAAAAACAAAAAATAAATAAATAAATAAATAAATAAACACGGGGACACCTCTCAACCCTCCAACTACTGTCCCATTTCTTTAGCTTCCGTTCTTTCTACAGTTTTCAAATCTATCGTTAACAGGAAGATATGGAAACACCTCAATTCACATTCTATCCTCTCTGCTTTCTTTTTCGGTCATTCTATAGGAGCTGCTATAGACGACCACTGTTCTTCTTTCAAATCTATTTATTAATAAAGGGATGATCCTCATGGATTTGTCCTATTTCCAACTTTTTTTTCTACTTTTCATTAAAGACCTTCTCTCAATTAGTTAATCACCTATCCACTCCTATGCTTATGGCTTCATCCTTCATTATTGCTTCCAATTTAATTTAATTTAGTTAATTGACGCTAGAACGGTGGCTTTGGAGCAACTAACCTCTGATCTTTCAAAAATTTCAGAATGAACCATAGAATACAAGGTCTTTTTCAATGCCACTAAAACTCAGTTTCTCCACATCTCTACCTGACACAACCTTCCATACCACTGTGACATCTTCGAAAACACATAACTCGAACCTTCGTCCGTCATTAATATTTTGTGTTTCTTTTCTTGTGATCTTTCTTAGAAGATTTCTTCTTTTTCTAAACAAGTTTTCAAGAGGTTGGGTGTCCTGAGGCGCCTTTCTAATTTTTTCCTACCACTCCCATTGATTCCTCTTTATAGGGGTATTGTTTGCCCCCATATGTAATATGACTAACACACCTGGGATGATTCACTCATACAGCACTCCTTGAAAAAGTGGAGTCTTGGTCTTTTCATCTTATCAATTCTTCTGCTCTTACTAATTCTCTCCAGTTTCTTTCAGCCTGTCAAATTGTTGCATAATTCTCCCTAAACTATCTCTTATTCCAAAGGACACTGCTTTTCTGAACTCTCTCGTCGCATAATTGGTTTGTCAGCCAATAAACCTTCTTAGTATTAACCTTAAG
Organism: Armadillidium nasatum; assembly: GCA_009176605.1. NCBI lineage: Eukaryota > Metazoa > Arthropoda > Malacostraca > Isopoda > Armadillidiidae > Armadillidium > Armadillidium nasatum. The sequence continues at coordinate 104,016 of SEYY01000960.1, forward strand.
GGTTTACATATAATATTTTTTAGAAGAAATTACGATGTTAAGCTCAAATGAGTATGAGCGAAGTGAAGGAAGAATAACTCCAGTTAAATGTAAAGTGAAATAAGAGGAAAAATGTGTGAGTGAAGTATTCAGCTTTTGAAGAGGCTAAGACAACTGAGGAAATGTCAAAGAAACAAGAGGGAAAACAGGAAGGAGCAAAATTGGAGTAGACAATTTTTAAATAGGTGCAAAAAGGAGCGGAAACAAAAGGAAACTGAAGCTATTCCATTTCCTACTCAGAAAGGAGGTTGTAGCTTCATGGAGTTACTTTCCTCCTAACTTAACCATTTTATTCTCCCGTCTGTAGACATACCTTCTTATTCCACTACTTGACCAGCAGTTTACCTGCTGCTTATAAACTTGGTTTTTAGTGCTTGTCCATTAAAGAACCCTTTCACTTGAGTAATATAACCACAGCTATATAAGTGCCAAATAAGTTAAACGCTTGAGTTATTTAGGGTTTAACCTGACTGAAGGCGTTGTTCATTAATCACAATTAACCCACAATAATCCTTCATACTCCTACATCTTAGACTAAAAAGATCTACATTAATTTTTAGATAGTTAATTTACTTCAACTTCCTTGTTCAACTTATCTGCCATTTTAGCTTTTCTCCCTTCTTTCAATAAGGATGCCTATTACTTTTAGAGAATAAAATAGAAACATGAGGGTGAAGTTGTAATTAATAATCGGAACTAAAATCGGCAGTACAAAATGTTGTTATTCAACTTTTTCTTTCTAATATGTCCAGTTTTATATTTTCACTGTTATAAGGTAAAAACAACAAGGCTTACCTGAGGGCAAACAATGTAATCTCCTTTGGCAGCTGCATGAAGGTCTAGATGCTGACTAATAATGTCAGCATCTTTAAATGCCATTGTAAGTGACGGAGCTGGTAAAGAGAAGACACTGGACAAGCTGTTGTTATCCTATAATAATAATAATAATAATAATAATAATAATAATAATAATAATAATAATAATAATAATAATAATAATAATAATATTAATAATAATATTAATCTTCAGTCTTTGTCCACTTTTCAGTACAAAATTTATACAACAAAAACTATAGTATGTAGAAATATGTATTAATACAAAAATGAAATTGGACTACTGGAAGGATGAATTAGTTCTTTGAGCCCATTAAATTAATACATAATGTTATTAATAATAATAATAATTTAATAGTAAATAATAGTAATAATAATAATAACTATAAACATTTTTTTTACAAATATTTTACAAACTTACTACCTAATGGAGAAAAAATAAAACTGCTTTAATATTGTTAAAAACTTAATTTCTAAATGAAACTTTTGATTTATTCCTAAATGTATACGAATGATTACACTAAAATTTATGCCACACAACAATCAAGTTACAAGGGCACAAAATTTTTCAATGAGAAATGCGATTGCTAAAGAATATTAATCGCCATTAATAAGGTTACTTTGCTTTATTCATCAATAAACGTTGTCATTTAATGACATAATAAAGTTACACAGATCAAATAAAAGAATTTGCAGTTAGACATGCTTCCAGCTAATAAAACAAAAACATTGAACAGGTTTAGATACAATTTCTAAAATACATTTTTTTTAGTAATCCCAATGTCTAATTAGATAAAGGATGGAAGAATATTCTTATATATATATATAATATATATATATATATATATATTATATATATATATATATATATATATATATATATATATATATATATATATGAGAGTATCACCAATTAAGCATGCCCAAAAAGTGCTTAGTGAAGCGACTTTGTCAACTGCACTAAAATCTTGCAGAGATTTTCTACTTTACAGAATTCCTCTTCCTCTCTTGATGAAAAACATTCATCATATATTTTCTGCTTATTGTTGAAAAGCTGACATTGTTGTGATAGCATTTCTTCTTAGAACTTGTGGCATTGATAACACACAAACGAACAGCCATTATAATTTGGTGACTTTGATTTTCATGAACACTAGTAATTTCCTTGCCTCAGCAATTTTTATCTGGACTCACTTACTGGACGCATCAGGTTTCATTTTTTTCTCTCTCTCGATTTTCCATTTTCCCATTTGCCCCTCTCTTTCTTCCCCCGATTTCTTTTCATGTGTGTGTGTGTGTGTGTGTTTTGACGTTTGGCTTACAGTTTTCCTTCTTTGTTTCGTTTCACCATTTCTTTATATATTTGCTTTCCTTTTGTTTGAACATCTATTTATTCATTTTTCTTCATTCCTCGTTTGTATTTTTTTACTTTTGTTCCTTTTTGTTTTGTACCTCTTCTTCATTTTCTTTGTTTTTGTGTATTTATATTTTTATATATTTTTATATATATATATATATATATATATATATATATATATATATATATATATATATATATATATATATATATATATATATATATATATATATATATATATATATATATATATAAATTCACTATCACTTTTCCCACTTTCGTGGGGTGGTGCCCACCATAATTCCCTTACAAACATACCCATTCTTTCCTTTCAACCCCTTTCACCACCGCCCTCCATCTCACTCTGTAATCTGCAAGTTTTCTACCCACTTCTAAACTCAAATTCCTTCCACCCAAAATCTCTCTCACTCCATCCATCCATCTCCACTTTGGCCTTCCCGTCCCCCTTCCTCCATCAACTTCGGATCTAAGTACCTTGCCCACCATTCTGTCCTCATTCATTCTATACATATGTCCAAACCACTTTAGCACACCCTTCTCCACTCTATCAACTACACCCCTCTTCATTTTACACATCTCCCTTATTCTTTCATTTCTAATCCTATCAATCCTTCTCAATTTACATATCACTCTCAAACTTTTCATCTCAAAGACATTCAAACTTTTCCTCACCCGAGCACTTATCATACATGTTTCGCACCCATACATTACAGAAGGTAAACACATACATTCAAACATTCTTATCTTTTTTCTTTCAAAATTTTTCCTTTCTTCCATACTTCTTTTAGGCCCCCAAACACTTTCATTGCCTCTACCACTCTATTCTTTTTCTGTTCCACCCTTACTTTCCACCAACATTCCTAGATATTTGAATTCATCCACCTCCTCAAGTTTCCTTCCCCCCACTTCTACACACACCCCATTCCTTCCTCCACATCTCCTCATCCCTACCTCCAATCCTCATAACTTTACTCTTCGCTGGATAGACTTTCAAACTCATGTTTGCACATTTTCCCTCAAACTCTCTCACAAATATTCTCAACATTTCTCCAGATTCTGCCACCAAAACTGCATCATCTAAAAGTAAAATGTTCACATCCCATTCACCTTCCATATTTCTCAACCTAATACCCTTCCCTTCTCTCTCCATTTCTCTAACTACACCATCCATCAGTAGATTAAATAACCATGGCGACATTACACACCCCTGTCTCAGTCCCACTCCTATGCTAAACCAATATGATAGTTCACTCTTCACCCTCACTATATATACTGTATATATATATATATATATATATATATATATATATATATATATATATATATATATATATATATATATATATATATATATATATATATATATATATATATATATATATAGTGCTCAAGCTCTATTAATGATTATTATTCACAGATGGGTTGTCCGTGAAGACCAAGAGGGAAGTATAGGGGCTTCACCAGAATGAAGTATTCTTCGCTGGAATTATCACAGATAGGCTCTCTTTACTTTCTTTTGTATATTATAGAATAGTAGTATCTAATTCTTTTTATTTTCTCTTTGTAGGGTGAATAATATAAATTAACTAAAAGTAACTAAAAATATATAATTGAACAGAACTTATATTTAAAAATAAAGACAAAAATAAATTAAAAGTAAAGTTTAAAAACAAAAATAAAAGGACTTTCAAAAAGAAGTGAGTTATTTGACTTCAAAGATTGAGGATTCCAATCATCGTTAGCTCACGTAGGTTATTGTAAAATTTTGTTTCCTTATTTTCGTTTTTCAACTATTTAAAGTTTTTTCAACTATAACATAATAAATGATTTAACGCCAAATGAAAATTTTAAATTCTTTTATTTTTGTAGTCCCAAGTTGGGGAACTACATCGTCAGCTTTTCTTTGAACATCTTCAGTTCCATCCTACTCCGAAAGTTCGTTTTCCTCAGTTAAAACTTTATGAATTGATAAGGGGAATTTATTTAAGAAATCAACGTATTCCCTTCAGTTCCAAAATAAAGCCCTAATTTACCCTGTGTTCCCATTCCTTTTCCCAGTTCTGGCCTGTTGTTTTTAAACACTACCAATGGTCAAATTGTATAAATAAAATATCCTCAAATTTTCTTCTGGTTTTCATTTTCCCATCCAAGAAACACAAATTCTTATTGTACTGTTTGTCGTCATTTGCTCCTTTATGTGATCCCCCTTGTCCTGACAAAGAATCTGAAGACTTCAGTTCGTGACGTCTGATAGCGGTATCAACCTAACTCATCAACGTCGTCCTTACGAAAAGGAGAAGTGGATGACACAGCCCAAACAAAACCATTGGCACTCGAACCAACGCAACATTGTGAGTGTAACCGGTATCTTATATAATATTTTGTTTCTCTTTGATAGTTTATTGCTAATAGAGAAAAATTTTGGCAACCCTGCCAGGATCACTTAAAGGAGCGAGAAAATAGCTAAAGCAAGGAAAATGGCAGAAAAACCTGTGATAAACGAGGAAGACTCAAAAGCAACTGTGGACCAGTTGATTGAATTGGATATCCCATTGCATTTCAACAATAACGTCCACCCCAGAACCACAGACCGATAATCCGAGGGGTGAATCCTTGCAGGATTTCCAACCTGTGGACCGTCGAACCGCCTTAAAATTGGAAGAAATGGTTGTGGAATCCATGAGGTATATGCAAGAAGTGGATCAGCGACTGAGCAGGCAAAATACTATTATCTTGGAGATGTTAGCGGCTCGTCAAGATTCCGCTCCTACTGCTGCACCACCACAATCACCGGAGCAGTCAGTACGACCGAAGGAGAAGAAGCCGTCCGTAGCAGTGGCTGGTGATGGAGGAACTCAACCACCACTGTTATTACCAACAGATATGCCGCAACAACCACAACCGAATCCTGCAGGTAAGCCCCGTATATCAACCGGAAACATGACGGATAAGCAATTCAGGGAGTTCATAACAGGGAGTCTAGCGGTTCAGCAGACTCATAATGCTATGGTTTCGCAGACACTTGCAATACTGACTCAGCTTATTAACAAGAATAAATCCAACAAGGCTGTGCCACCTGCAAAGTTTATCCCTGACACAGACCAAGACCTGAAAGTATTCTTCCGCGAATTTGAAGAATATTGTACAGTTCTGTACCCAACGCAAAAACAGGACTGGTTAAGGCTGTTGGGCTCGTATTTACAGTCCTCATACCTCGCCCTCTATCATCAACTCCATAAGGCAGATAAGTCTTATGAAGAGGTTAAACAGAGCCTGCTGGATCTGTTTAACAACGAGGACACTGTGAGACGAGAGCGGGCAGTCCAAGATTTTATGACTGCCAAAATGCGGAAAAATGAGACTGTTAGGATCTTTGCTATCCGTTTACTGGATCTCGCGAAGAAAGCTTACCCCATCACTTCAACAGAAGCATGTAGAGAGCATGAGACCCTTCGTCAAGTGTTTCTTGCAGCTCTACCACCTGCAATCAATAAAGAAATAGCAAGTTACTTGAGAAATCACGTGGTGTTCGGGAAACAAAGTTTCTTTTGATCAGCTGGTGAATTTAGCTGACAGGCATCTTCAGGACTAAAAGGGACATAACCAGGTACCCATTCCAGAAGTAATAGATATTTCCCGAGTGGTAGCTGAATCGCGACCCCAGCAAAAGTTGTGGACGGATGTGGTGAAGCGTTGGAATTAACCTTCTTCCAATACCCAAACCCCTCCACAACCGCTGGTAGAGAAAAAGTTGTCGGGGGAAAAAAGGAACGTCGTCAAAAGAAAGTTACGGGAAACCGCAGTCCCAAATTCGTTAGGGACAAACCGCGTAAAGATAGCTCTAGCTCTAGCTCTTCGGGACGGTCGCATGACCGTAGACGGGATAATCGTGAGCGTAAAACTTCGCAACGACAAAACAACCAGTGGTGTAGTTTTTGTGATAAAACTACGCACTCAAAGGACACTTGTTACATTTTAAACGTGTTCCATCTGCAAGAAGAGTGGGCACTTGTCTTTCAAGTGTTCGCAATATAAACAACAACAACAACAACAACAACAACAACAAAGACGATATCCGAAAAATTGCCCAGTGTGTAATCAACCTGGACATGAGGGTAAAATTGTCCGGAATGGCAGAACAGAAAACCGCGAAGAGAAAGTAATTCTCCACCAGCCAGAAGAACTTCAAGAAAGGTCATCAGCAGAAAATAACAATGCCACTGGTGGATTGCCGGCGCGAAATCAACAAGAGCGTCCTTTAAACTAATTGACCCCGTGACTGAGGGGCCAGTCACGGTTGAAGGGTTAACTGCTCCTTGTAGGAGTCCCCCGTTAGTAACAAGAGTTAACCTCCGATAGTTTAAAGGAGAATAAAAATAAGAGTGAAACCCTACTTCTACAATTTAGCAAAGTGCGAGACCCAACCTTTAATGGTAGCAGTAGAAGTAGTAGACTATCCAGGAACTTGTTTCCATTCCTTAATTGATAATGGAGCAGAGATTAACTTAATAAAAGAAAGCGCTGTTTCATTAATGAATGGTATACAACGATATCCATCGGTAGTCGCAAGGGTCACAGGCGTTGGAAATGCGCGTATTCCTATACACGAGTTCGTAATCTTACGATTAAGATTCGAAACTGGGTATATTTCAACTTTGGAAGAATTTTACATACTTCCAGATTCCGCTATGGATAACTCCATGGTCATTGGAGTTACGCTTCTACGAGCAAATAGCTTATTACCCGATATGTCAACTTATCAACTTTTCCAGAGAACCGGAAATGACTTCGTGGTAATAGCAACAGACCCAACGAAATCAACTTATCGGGAGGTTCATCAACGCACGGAATGTGGAAATTCCCGCTAACCACTTTAAGATCGTAGATGCCGAAATGGCATGTCGAGGAACCAACTTTCCTACTTCGACAATGTTAGTGGAACCACCAGAAAAAGTAGAAGTGGAAATCGTAACCGGATTGGTTAATAGCGAAGAACCGTTTCGAATTGCTATCTGCAATAAGAAAGACACCTCAAGGTTTATACCAAGAGGACAAGTGTTAGGAATCGCAACAGAATTACCAGAGAATAACGTAGAGGTTTCTATAAATAGGCATCAACTTGATTCAACACAACAATCAAGCATCGCTTATTGGACTCGCGACAAGATTATTGAAGAGTTCAAAATTAACGAATGTTAACGTTAGTCAAGAGCAGAAAGAACAACTAATCAACCTTCTTCTACAATATCCTACCGTTTTAAGTATGGATGATGAAGACGTTGGATTAGCAACTAACATCCAACATGAAATTGAATTGGACACCAACATCCCAATTCATGTACCAGTTCGAAGGTTTCAAGGACCATTAGCTCAAGAAATCCAAGAACAATGTGAAGAGTTGGAGAGAGGGAATATCATCAGACCCAGTTACTCTCCATATTCTGCTCCTGTGGTACCAGTACGCAAGCCTGACGGTAAACTACGGCTTTGTATTGACTACCGTGCCCTCAACAAGCACACAAAAGCGGATGCCTTCCCCTTGCCAAACTTGATTGACTCCATTTATAACATGAGTGGAGCCAAATTGTTTACTACTATAGATTTGGTAAGGGGGTATTATCAAATCGAGATGGCCGAAGAGTCAATAGAGAAAACGGCATTCTCAACGCCGTTGGCTCACTACGAGTTCCTTAGGATGCCTTTCGGGGTAAAAGGAGGACCAGCAACCTTCCAAAGAGGTATGATGCTCGCCTTAGCAGGAATACCTTGGTCAGAAGTAATGGTATATCTTGATGATTTGATAATCCGATCTGAGAGTTTTGACCAACATTTGAGCTCAATTGCGAATATATATATATATATATATATATATATATATATATATATATATATATATATATATATATATATATATATATATATATATATATATATATATATTCCTCTATGCTTTCTGATAATCACAATCACAGAAAGGAAGCCTCATAATGCTGCCCAGCTACAAATACCTCCTTTTCATACCAGTCATTGTAAAGCTTGGTTTCATTATGTGCATGCCCAATTTCTTTCCCATGGAATAATTTTGGAAACAGAAAAATGTACTCGTATTTCGCCTGACTTGTTTCAAATCTGCACCAGAGGTCGTCCCATACTAATTTTGCACATCTGCATGAAGCAGTAATTTCCTTTTGTTTGATCTCTCCATCCATCAAGGGAGTATCACAGACCACTCCCTCACCTAGTTTCGCGCATGTTGTTTCACCTACCCCTTTGTGTGGCGTCACATCTCTGGGTTCAGACCACACAATTTCTCGTCTCACCCAAGCTCATAGTGATGACATACAACACCCTCTAGGTATTTGTCCGTTCTTGGAATCGCAGCAGCAGCAAGTTTGCCGTTATCATATGTACTTTGGAACTAATGCGCATTTATGTACACCATGGTGTTTTTTGACCTGGTAAAATGGGTCTCATCGTCAAACCATCCTCTCATTCAGCTCCAGTCCTCACTACAGAGCACCCCTTGCCACATTGCTCTTCGACTCCAGCTCCTCATTCATCATCAGTGGTGTATACTCCAGACAAACCAACATCGCTTCGCTCTTTGACTTCTGCTAACTGTCCTTTGATTCCTGTGCCTATTCCACCACCACCATCTGACTAAGCCACTAGCAAATACCAAACGGGTTATGAAGAGACCATTGTCTGGATCATTGGCACTAAGGTAGAGTTTTTTGTGGACACTGATGCCTCTGTCAGCGCTGTTTCTCCTGCTTTGGCTTACGATACCCCTTAAATCCGTCCGCTGCTAATGATTCCTCTATCTCTTGTTATGGAGAACTTACCACTTTTTGTCTGCCTAAATTCAGGAGTGATTTTCAGTTGACTTTCATGGTCACTGACATTATTAAACCTTTGCACTAGGTATGGACTTCTTCCACCACTACAGTCTACTCATCAACTGTGGGAATTTCACTATCTTAGACCATAAAACTGACCTTCATTTCAATTTTGTTTCTTGTGAAGTTCCCTCTCCAATTCTTTGCCATACCTGTTTCTTCCTCATTTGTGGTACACCACCTGTTACATGAGTTCCCTAACCTAACATCACCTCTTAATCCTTTGCACAGCCCCAGCTCTTCCACTCGAGTGTTTCATAGGCTTGAAACTGGGGATGCCACCCGTTTTTACCAGAGAGAGCCGTCTTGCAGAGGACAAACTGACCATCTCTAAGAATGAATTCTTCACTCTTCTGAAAGCAGTTATTATCCGTCCCTCTAAATCCCTGTGGGCCTCTCCCCTTCACCTTGTTCCAAAAAAGAAACCAAGTCACTGGAAACCTTGTTGTGATTTTAGAGTTCTTAATGCCGTCACAAGGGCCGACCGTTATCCCTTACCTCTGATCCACAGTATTTCTGCCACACTACATGGTGCATTTATTTTTAATAAAGTGGATCTACTGAGGGCCTACTACAAGATACCTATCCATCTGGATAACGTTGAGAAAACTGCTTTCATCACTTCATTTGGTCTTTTTGAGTTTCTTTTTATGGCATTTGGTCTTCATAACACTGGGGTCACCTTTCAGTTTTCATGGACTCTATTTTTCATGATGTCCGTTTTGTCTTTCTTTACATGGATGACCTTTTCATTTTCTCTTCTTCTGAGGAGGAACACTCTTCTCACCTTCATCAGGTCTTCCATCTTCTTCATAGCATTCCTTATGCTTGTCTTTTATCAGCTTATGAGTTCGGGAGTGCCAGGTTTCCATAGTACACTAGCATACTAAATCTCCAGTTGAACCTTTGCAATGCTTTGAGACTATTCACATTAATATTGTCAGTCCTTTTTCTGCTGTTTCCCCACCTGGCAACTCTTCTACCATTTACCATACAAAATGTATGGAAGCTTTCCTATGTCCGGCATTTCTGCAATGTCCATATTGTACACTTTCTTACATTGGATTTCTAGATTTGGGGTTCCCCTTTACATTATCACAAACAGAGGTACTCAATTCAAGTGAGTTCTTTTCAGAACTTTTTTCACTTAATGGGTTTTCACCAACCTCGAATCACTGCCTACCATCCTCAGTTCAATGGTCTTGTTGAGTGGTTCCACAGGACCCTAAAATCTGCTTTGACAGCCAGGAAGAACGATTACTTGCTTTTGCTTCCTATGGTTCTTTTAAGTTTGCATTGTATCACCAATGTTTCTGGGTATTCACTGTTTCAGGCAAAACTCCTTTGTGCCCTGCTGAACTTTTTGCTCCCGTAACCTCACAACAAGCAGGACTTCGACATCTTCATGAGAAATTTCGTATCTTGTATGAGGGAGCTTGAGTTCCACATGCTTCCGCCTTTGCATCCATCTCAGGTCACTTATTTACCAGAAGATTTGAAAACATGTACTCATGTGTATGTCCTCATTGATGGCATCAGACAAGCTTTAGAGGTACCCTATACAGGTCCTTTCTTAGTTCTTGAGTGCTTCGACTGGTGCTCCAAATTAAAATTTCCAAATGGCAGGTCAAACATGGTCTCTATCAAATGTTTAAAACCAGCTTTTGAGCCTACTTCCACTTCGTCTGCCACATTCTCTCCTACATTATCAGTCTGCACCTTCCACTTCTTCATCTGTTCCACTATCCGCGGTCCCCGCATCTTTCCGCATCCGATTCTTCATCCTTTGCTCCTGGTATCCATCCTGTGGATTCTGTCCCATCACCTGCAGTCTCCACCTCCACCATCAGCTTCTTTGGCTTCAGCCAATTCACTTGTAGTTTAAAGGAGGAGTCATCGCTTGAAAATGGTTTCATTTGCTCCAAAACCTTTCAAAAAGTACTTTTACAATGCTCCATACTGGCATGGGGCTAATATATAGGGGAGGATTTCCAATTAAACATGCCCAAAAAGCGCTTAGTGAAGTAACTTTGTCATTTGTGCTGAGATCTTGCAAGAGAACTTCTACTTTACAAAGTTCCTCTTATTCTCTTGGTGAAAACATTTATCATATATTTTTTCTGCTTGTTTTTGAAAAGCCAAAATTGTTGTGATAGTGTTTTCTTCTTAGAACTTGTGCCATTAATAATTTATTCATTATTCAATGTGATTTACCTGTGACAATCATTGTTTTACCTAAAGCTAGATATTTATTCATTATATTTCTTTAGCATCCAAACACACACAAATGAACCACTATATATATATATATATATATATATATATATATATATATATATATATATATATATATATATATATATATATATATATATATATATATATATATATATATATATATATATATATATATTAAGATAAACAGCATTGCTCCTTTTGAGCTTAATTTTAATTTTAAGTATAACAAAAATTGAATAAAGTATACTCATGAATTAAAGATCTTTATTACTAGCATATTTATAAGATAACTCAATGCTTCAACTACTAGCTGTAGTCATTATCAAGAGTAGCTGAAATCAAGATAAAAATGAGTACTAACATACTATGCAAGAGACAAAAATAGAAATTAAAAAATATGCAATAAACAATAAAAAAAATAAAAAATACAAATAAAAACATATATAAATACATTATCCCTCTTAAGACAACAAACAAAAACTTAAGAATAAATTATTATATGCACCGTAACTACGCCCATTTTCACGTTAAACCTAAAATGAATTCATAATAACATTAATTTGATAATTGTGAAAAACACTTATATTCAGCATTCACTTAAACATAGCTGAGACTAAATAAATGCATGCACACTTTATCAGCTACAATCTAAACATACTAATTTAGTTGGTAAGGAAAAGTATCAAACTACAACCCTCTATTACTGGAAAACCCATATATACACAAAGTAGTACTAAATATAAGTAACAAAATACAAACAACTTTCTATCATTAAAAACAAACATTCTGACTTAATTACTGAAACACATCAACATTACATCTACATATGCATGATTCTCACATTCATACACAGACATATATATGCACACATTTACACCTATATAGATCCTAACATATACATACATCCAAATATATATATATAATATATATATATATATATATATATATATATATATATATATATATATATATATATATATATATATATATATATATATATATATATATATATATATATTATATATATATATATATATATATATATATATACGCTCAGAGTAACTGTCAGTTCAGCATATCAAGGTTAGCAACAGCAACATTAATGAAATCATGTAGCACAAAGTAGGAAAGGAACCACTAATTGATAGTGATATGTAAAGGTGTAGCTGCTTGATAGTTATTCAATTCTGGCTATGGGAAAGCTGTGACAAATCTGGGTGTGGCTTCTAATATTGGAAAGTGGAGGTGAGGTGAGAGGAAGGGATGTGAGGGAAGACAGTCCTTGATATTCACAATTTCATTCCCGGAGAAATCTGACTGTGGAAATTATATAGCCCTTTGAACACAAGGGACAGGAAAATTTGTACACAACAGACGCCCTGAGAGGAAAAGGTAGAACTGACTTATAAGTGATAAAAAAGAAGAAATCTTAAATGAAGAGGAATGGGTAAAGCTAAATTCTATATGTGGAAAATAAGAGATTCCTTAATTGTGTCATCATAGTGATAGATGAAGGATCACAGTACCGAAAAGAAAAATAATTGATCTTGTTGACAGAGGGAATAGGAGTGATAGGTTGATATTTAGATTGTAGGAAGCGAAATATGTGGTTGGTTACTAAATTATTAGGAAAATTATGGTGAGTAAAAAATTGTTGTAGAAATTTGAATTCATTGTGCAAGACATAGTAGTGGATGAAATGTTATATGCTATGTGTAGAAATGTAAGAATGGAATTTACTTTGTATTTGATAGGGGACGAACTGTAAAAGTTTGTGATGGTCGGAGTAAATGCTGGTTTTCTAAAGACAGAAGTAATATATCCATTGGAAGTTCTGGTGATTGAAATCCACAAATGATAAGGTGTGTTCCTGTTTTGATTCTATTGTGAATTTAATATTAGGGTGAAAAGAATTGATACGAGAGAGGGACATATGTGCATGTTCAACAGAAGTGAAGAGGCAAAAAAATATCATCGACATAACGTTTTATTTGTATTATGTTTTATTATTGTTTATTGCATATTTTTTAATTTCTATTTTTGTCTATTGTACAGTTTACAGTTAGTACTCATTTTTTATCTTGATTTCAGCTATTCTTGATAATGATTACAGCTAGTAGTTGAAACGTTGAGTTATCTTATAAATATGCTAGTAATAAAGATCTTTAATTCATGAGTATACTTTATTAATTTTTAGCTATACTTTTCTTGATTTTATATATATATATATATATATATATATATATATATATATATATATATATATATATATATATATATATATATATATATATATTATATATATATATATATATATATATAGTGATGTAGCAAGTTCAGATTTTAGGGGCCTGCTTGAGTCTGAGTCCGAGTACAAATCCAAGTGCTAATAGTAGTTGCAATATTAACCCCATAATATTAAAAATATAGTAAATGGTCTTAAATATTTTTTAAATATAATGATTTTAAGAAATAATAATAATTTTTAGCTTGCAAAAAAAAATGTTAATTAAATCTATGTGGCATAGCTGATAAAAAATAATTTAACTGACAAAAATTTCATAATGTAATGATAATCACTAAGATTGTATTGCACTATAAAAAAAAATTAAAATTAGCTTTTATTCTTAAATGTGAAGATAGTATAAAAAAACGCCCTAATTCATAAATAACGCAATCCTCAGAGAAAAAAAATAACTTAAAGCAAATAAGATTAGTTAGATAAAGAATATCACAATTTGGGTGAGTGTTCTGTAAAGTAGAGCCCTGAATGCACCCTCTGTCCTGCGGAAGAGTCTTATAGGAAGTGAAATGAGAATGGTGATTACTCGAACACCACCTACTGTGGTACCTACATATAAAAAAAAGAGACAACCAATGTCTATTTGCAAAGACAAACAGTGAAGAGAATTCCAAGTAAAGAACAACACCTTTAAACCTTGGACTCAACATTTTACAAAAGATAGGTGGATCGAGAGCTCTTTCCTTATCCTTAGAAATGAGAACAGTACATAAAACAAGAAAAAGAAAACCCTTATACAGTTAAATAACCATGTGGAGGAAGGAAATGGCTTTCAGTGATTCAAGGTCAAAACAAAAACGGTGTAGCAAAATGCACTGGAAATATTCATTTTGATAATTATTACTTTTCTCTACAAAATTTTTAGAAATGGAATACTAATAAGACTAAACTTATTTCCTAGGAATACAATACTAATAAGACCGAGCTTATTTCATATAAGCCTAAAGATTTTATGTGTATATTAAAAAATAGGAATTTGTTTGAAATATTCTATGAATACTACTATAACATCTATTGCTTGAGTATTTTCATACATTTATATATATTTTCTTTAAAAACAAGTTGTGACCATAAACACTTGTTATTATATAAATGAATCAGATTTTACTATCCAGGCAGATGTCATAATTTACCTTTAAATGAAAGTCATTAACCATCTAAATGGGTAAGAATATAAAAACTTATTTAACCTCACCTCATCTTTCTTTCTACGTTTTTTATTCTTTCTTGGGGGAGCAATGGGTCCAACAGGAGGGTCAACAAATATTTTTGGAGAACCTGGTAGAGATGGAGAAGCATTTTCTCCAACGATTTCACTTAATGGAGTAGAATGATGCATATTTGTGGGTGGCTCACCACGAGGTAAGCTGTTAGATTTTGTGCTAGCAACAACATCTGGTTCTGGAGATAATGGGATGATACTTTCTTGATCTGATGAAATAAAACAAAAATATTAAACTATGAAATAAATAATAATTTGCATTTACAAGGTAATTAAATAGTGACAACTAATTTGGAAGGTCAATTTCATGATACCACTTTAAATATATTGGTAGTGTTGATTTCTGTTTCATTGCATATCAGTTGAAATAGCCTGCAGTTCAGCTCTAGTGGTACAATTTATTACTAGAGGATAATAGGTTCTTCAGTACATCTAACTGAATGACAACTACTATATAAGAAACTAATTGGTGCAGAAGTTTTAAAGTCAATTTATAATAATAATAATAATAATGTTTATTATTATTATTATTATTATTATTATTATTATTATTATTATTATTATTATTATTATTATTATTATACAGGAAATTTTTGAGTTCTTTACATTTTAATAGTAAATAAGTTTTGTTTGCACAAATTTTCAAAATTAAAAGTTTCCTTTTGGAGAGAATGGCTTTCAAAATTTTATTTATAATTTTTTTTTCCTTTTCAATTAATATTATTAGGAGGCACCAAAGGAATTTTTAATGATCTCATGCAAATTATTAAATAAAATATTTTTTAATTTAAACAAATTTTTTAAAAACTATCAAAAAAAAATTTTTTTTTTTTTTTAAGTAGTGCTTCAACTATTTCCAAATACTATTATGAAAAAATAAAAAAAAGAGCTAAAACCCTATAAGCATAAACTTCAATTTACATTCATGAAAAAAAAAAAAAATTTTTTTTTAAGAACTTTCTATATTGCACAGTTCTCATTTTTCATGTGACTAGTAAAATGCACTAGAATATACAGTAAAAAAAAAAAAAAAAATGAGAATACAAATTTAACAAAGAAAAATAATACTACACACTAAGAAATACTTGCAACATTTTTCACATAAACAAACACAAAATTACCTTCCACAATATTTTCTGTAGGCTTAACTACATCTTTCTCAGTTTCTTTTTCTTCAGCCTTCAAAGACTGCTTCGTTCCCTTTAAAATAATATTATATATATATATATATATATATATATATATATATATATATATATATATATATATATATATATATATATATATATATATATATATATATATATATATATATATATATATATATATATATATAATGAAGGTTGTATTGATTTTTGAATTTTTTAATGTCATTATTTATAATAAGATGATAAATGATATGTCGATATTATGAACGATACATCGATTATTAAGGTATCGTTCATGCCGATCATCCCGATCATGATGCAAAATTTTAGTAGAGAGATTAAAAATTACCAGCGTGACTAACACTTGTGAATTGATGTGAATTTATAAAATAATTGTGAAATATCTTAATTAAAATAAAAATATTACTCAAGAAGCCAAATATTCATATTATAAATAATAGCAAAAATAGACAATACATCAAACAAGGTAAGAAATAATTGTTTTATATATAGCTGGAACGGTCTAGGCCTACACAGAAGCTAAGCCAAAAAAACTATTGAGCAAGCACCCATCTTTGCAAGTGGTGGACCCTTCGTGACACTTATGTAGAACAAAATAAAAGAATAAATAAATGAACAGGAAAATGTTTTTTTTTTCCTTGAAAAAGAAAATAAATAAATAAAATCAGATAAAAATAACAATTATAGCCTAGACCTACATCGTTAACGAGAATTCGTGTGCAATCATAGTAAATAAAACAACCAGAAATAAAAAAAAAATTAAAACGGAGTTTATGAATTAATAGAAATTTTATGATAAATTTAAAATACTCTAGGCCTACAACTTAGATAAGATAGAGCCCAAGATACTCTAGCTAGCTTATACTTCAAAAATAACCTGGTAATAGTGCAGTATTGTACTCTCTAAAATTCTTAAATTTTTATCAATTAATATCAAATGAAAGTGATTTATAGTGACAGTGATTTAGAAAACTGTGATATTTAATAATATAAATAACATTTAAATAACTTCTGAAAAAAATAATAATAAAAATAAATAATAAATAAATAAATAAATAAATATATGGTTGCTAGAACATTGTTACCATAAAGAAGAAATTGAAGTGAATTAACTTAGTACTTAAAAAAAAAAAAATTAAATAACTTAATAAATAAATAAATATATAGTTGTTAGGTTGCTAGAGCATTGTGACAATACAGAAAGAAATTGAATTAACCTACTTACTATTTTGAAATATATAAATATATATATATATATATATATATATATATATATATATATATATATATATATATATATATATATATATATATATATATATATATATATATATAAAATAAATAAATAGAACTAAATAAATAAATATATAAAGTAAAGAAATAACAAAATTCTACGATGCCTTCAAGGAAAAATAAAACTAGGCCTAACAACAACAACATATTAGATCCTTCCACCTCTGGGATCTCTGTGACTCCAGTAGAAGTGGATACTGAAGAATCTACAAATAGAACTAATAACCGAGGCACAGAAAGACCTATTGAGCGAACTTCAGAACGAAGTGCTTCCAGTGAAAGTTCATCTTCCAGAAGCCCGTCACCTGAATATGAAAGATATAGGAAAACACTAACGATTCAAGATTTACCATGATTCGACAAAAGAGACATCGAGAAGTGGTTACAAAAATTAGAATGGTTATTTCAGCTTTATTTTGTGAATAAACCCATCGAGAAAAATTCAACTGATGGGACCTCTTTTACTCTCTGCCATTATCTACCCAATTTCAATCTCCTATAACTGAAAATACTTGAGGAATTCAAAAAAGTGTTGAGAGCTAACTATGCACCTTCTGCCAGGGAGAGAGTTGAGGACTTATTTCAACAGAAATTGAAACCTGGTGAAAAACCATCTGAATATTTATATAGAATAAGGCTTTCACTTGGAGACTCTACTTTTGAAGTTATGATACAAAATAATGAAACAGTCGCAAAAGAAATGTTCCTTCAAGTCTTACCTGAAGACATTACAGCAATGCTCTTAGTATTAACTGGAGATCTATCAATTTATAAAATGGCCGAGACTGCTGACAAATACATGAATCGCCGAAGCAGAATTGTATCAGATCATTATCGCAATGATTCTGTCAATGCCATAAGCACTTTTTCTACAAGAACATCATGAGAACTCACATCCCCACCTTCTAATTCCTTCCTCGTTCGTGAATTGTCTAAAATATCCACTCAAGTTGCGGAATTATTTAAAAAAGTAGAAGAGCTATCAACACAGGTACATAAGCTGGATATGAGGGTGACGCGACTTCAAAATGGTCGGACAAGAGGCCACTCAGATAGAGGCAGGTCACCTTCCAGGTTTAGACCGGAGGGTGCTCTATGCTATTACCATTATAAATTTCGAGAAAAAGCTACAAGATGCCAAGGAGGTAGCTGTCAATGGGCACCAATGCAAACCCAACTTTCCACTTCAGGACCATCTCCTTCAACCAATCCGGGAAACGAATCATAGGGGCGAATGTCAGCCCCTCAATGAGAAAATTAAGTGCAGTTTAATAATAATGTTCAGTGTATAATAGTGTGATAATGAATATTAAATATGAAAAATTAAGGAAGAAGGCAATAGCTACCCCCTTATAAATGATATTAATACAATTGCAAATAATACTACTACTTTATTGCTTACTTATATAAATAATATAAGGTATAACAATGCTCAACTTCATGGGAATGCGATTGCTACTGCTGATTTGAAACCATCTGTTTTAAACGAAAGAGTATCTCAGTCTAGTGAACTTGAGCATTGTTCTCAGTATAATAGATTTAAAGATAAAAATCTGCATTATCAACATGGTGAAGAGACAGTCTTTGAGCAAGAGCCATCAGCTCTTAGCAAATATACTGCGATGCCAGTTGAAAATGCAAATTTTTATAAGGGTACAATGACTCCAAAAATTATGAATGTTTTAAATATGTCCAAACCCAATTCTACAATAAAACAGCCTCTACCGTATTTTTGATGCTAACTCTAAAGAGTTATATATAATAGACTCAGAGAGTACATTATCATGTTTTAAGGCTTCTGCAGTAGATAAGAAAGAACCTATTGGCTTTCTTACTGCTGCTAATGGAACTAAAATAAACATATATGATATTAAAACAAAAAACTGTAAATTTTTTATTGCGTAGAGATTATGAGCATACTTTTTTAATTTGTGATGTACTTTGTAATATTTTTGGGCCCGATTTTTTCCAAAAGTATAATTTTTTATTAGATTTTAGTAATCATAAGATTATTGATGCTCAGATAGGGAGCTCTTGTGATGTAATTGTAGGAAATGATGTAGAGTCTGTGCCCCTAAAAGGAATTGATCATTTTATTAATGCTACCCTCTCTCCCAAATTGCCTTCCGCGCCTTCTCTTTACTCTAATCTATTATTTAATTTTAAGGTATTATTTACTGATATATATTTAAATGATAGCACAGAATTATGTAATACTGGTAGTAAAATGGTAAATAAAAATATTTTTAAAGGTAAAAATAATGCTGGGGGTAGCAATATAAACAATTCTTCCTGTAGGTATAATAATGGTAATAAATTTAAAAATAATGGTAAATAAAGAAGTGATATAAAAGTGAAATAACAGTGAATATAAAAATAAAGTGTTAAAATTTCCCCTTACACCTGCAGAGTATGATGCCTAAAAGAGTTAGTCCCCTATAAATTTAATGTAAGAGGACTCCTAATAAATATAAAAAGCAGAAGAATCTCTACTTGTCTATATGGCAAAGCTAAAGTGGAGATAGGCAGGTTAGTCAATGCTGGGGTCTTATCTCCTTCACATTCACCATGGGGTTTTCCAATCTCCGTTCTACCAAAACCCTCAGAAGTCCGTATTGTAGCTGAACTGAGGCTTCTTAACATGAGAGCAGTTCATGACAATTTCAGTCTACCAAATTTAGGGGACTTTTCAAATATACTTTCTGGTGCTAAAGTGTTTTCTGTCCTTGATCTCAAGAAGGCCTTCCACAATTTGAAAGTTCACCTCGATTGTAGAAAGTTTTTAACAATTAATACTCCATATGGTAGTTTTTCTTATAACATAATTGTTGAAGGTTTTCATTCTAGTCCCACAAGTTTCACTAAATATATCTCTTTAATTCTTTCTCATATTCCTAATATTTTCATCTATATTGATGACATTCTAATTGCTACTCCAACTCATGAAGGAGCATTTAAAAGTCTTAGAAATGGTATTTGATAGGCTAAATTATTTTAATTTAAAACTAAGTGCTGATAAGTGCCAAATTGGCCAACCAAAGGTTACATATCTTGGTTTTGATGTGTCAGAAGGTTTTATGCTTCCTAGTGAAGATAAAAGTCTTTCTATATTAAACATTCCAAAACCTAAGACGATTAAGGATCTACGTTCTTTCTTAGGAAGTATAAACTATTTCCGATCTTCACTTCCTGGAATTTCTAATATTATTTCTCCTCTTCTTTCATTTCTAAAAGGTGCTCCATACTCACAATGTAGAGTAAAATGGAATCCTGAGGCTGAAGAAGCATTCAATCTAGCAAAACTGACTCTGAAAAATGCTACTCCTTTGGGGTTTCCATCTAATAGTGCCAAAATATCAATTTTCACAGATGCCAGTCAGACTGCCTTGGCTGGTGTTGTAGTTTCGACCGAAAATGAAAAAACTGTTCCACTTGGATTCTATAGTTATAAATTAAACCCAACTGAAATGAGCTATAGTATTTTTAGCAAGGAACTCCTTGCCTTGGTTAAAACTGTAAAAAAAATTTCAACATATCGTAGAAGGACGAAAGGATAGATGTGTTTTGTGACAATCTTTCAGTCACACAGTCACTTAAAAAAGAGACTGATGCTAATCACTTGCTTGCAAGGGAGCAGCGTTACCTAACTTTCTTGTCTGAATATGATTTGAACATACATCATATTAAATCTGAAGAGAATATTCTTGCTGATTACTTGAGCAGAAATCCTGCTGAGCAGCCAACTACCAGTTCACTGAAATTACCAGTTTCTTCAAATACTGCAGGAAATGCAGATATAGAATTGGCAACAAGCACTTCAGTCCAACTTTTAGGAGAAGACACCTTTACAGAAGTCCTTCCTGAAGCACTCTGCGATGAAACATTGGTCACACCAGAGCTTTCTCCCCAGCAGGATTCTTTAATAGAGGATGACTGTCATTCACTGCCATCTATTTTCCATATTTCCGTCAATGAAGTGTTTAAGCTATTTCAGTGTAAAATTGATTATAAAGAACTTCAAACAGCACAAGAAACAGATGTGCAACTTCAAAAAATATTTAAACAAGCAAGAAAATACTAATCTCAAGCTGACCAAGCGAAACTATTATTATAAAAATGACCTACTGTCTTTGGATTGTTGATGAATCTATTCCAATTTCAAATCGTGTCTTTGTTCCTGAATCTTTCATTACACCTGTTATCTCTTATTCACATTCACTTGGGCACTTTGGAGTCAAGAAAACTCTGGCATCTCTTAGGAAGTGCTTTGTATGGAAGGATATGCCAAAATACACAAAGCAGTTTGTTCTAAGTTGTGATTCATGTCAGAGATCTAAATCATTACGCAAAATAAGCCCACCATATGAATCTTACCAGCCAGTTTCGGCAAAATTTCAGGTGGTTCATATAGATATTCTTAAAATGCCTTCATGTAAAAACTATAAATATCTTTTAACTTTAATTGATAGATTCTCTCGCTATCTCTTTGCTTTCCCCTTGAAAAACATAGAAACCTCTACAATTGTGGAGACAATTACCAGAGAATTCTTACCCATAGCTCGTGGTATTTATTTACAAGTGTTTGTGAGGAGCTAGGATCCCGACATAACTTTACTTCTGCCTATACCCCTCAGAGTAATGGACTCATTGAAAACTCTCATAGAACACTATTGAGGTCTCTTCGAGCCATGCTGTCGGATGAGTTGGAAGATGTTCAAAATTATTGGTTGGATCTCCTCCCCCTAGTGCTGTTATGTTTAAGAACTGCCCCATTAAACTCAGAAGGAATAACCCCTGCTATCCTAATGATGGGTCAAAATCCCTCCCTCCCTGGAGCTTTAATAGAGCAAGTAGAGTCCTCATTCCCACTTTCAATAAAAACATACGCAGAAAAATTAAAATTGTTTCTTGGGACTCTCTCTATCTCCAGAATTTTCTGCCAAAAAAAATCCAAAAATATATGTCCCAAAGAACTTACAAGATGCGAAATTTGTTCTTGTAAAAAACCAACAATATGGCAGAAACAAATTAGAAGCAGTGTACCATGGTCCCTATCCTATAGTAAAATTTTCAGGTAATAATGTATACATAAAAAAGAATAATAAAGTGCAAAGTGAAAATATAATAAATATTAAACCATATTTTAGTTTAAGTAATGAAAGTGATGAACCATGAAAAATGTGATAAATAAATTGAAAAAAACATATATAAATATATGTTTTTTTAATATTTTAAATTTTTTACATTTTTTTTAAGGTATACCATTTTTGTAGGAATAAGTTTCCTCTAATGCTTTAATTTTCACTATTTCTTCCAATTTACTATTCTAACAAATTCATGTCATAGGTTGGGTGTTCAGGTGTGAATCTCCAAGTAACCTTGGAAATTCATTCTCTGGGTATCACCATCTTAGAATGAAGGTTGTATTGATTTTTGAATTTTTTAATAAATGTAATTATTTATAATAAAATGATAAATGATATATCGATATTATGAACGTTATATCGATTATTAAGGTATCGTTGCGGATGT
>SEYY01000960.1:127021-129521 GCA_009176605.1 Armadillidium nasatum
AAAACTTCTAATCTTTTCCAATCTGCGCATTCATCACCCATGTCTCACACCCATACATTGCAGATGGTAGACACATACTCTCAAACATTCGTACCTTTATTTCCTTTGATATTCTTCCCTTCTTCCAGACTTCTCTCAGTCCCCCTCATCACTTTCATTCCCATCCATCCCTCCTTTCCCCTCCACTAACATTCCCAGATATTTAAACTCTTCTACTTCCTCAAATTTCTCTCCCCCCACCTCGACACCCTCCCATTCCTCCCCTCTTATTGCCTCATCCCTGCCTCCAATCCTCATCACTTTACTCTTTGTCGAGTTTACCCTTAATCCCTTCGATGCACATTCCCTAAAAACTCCTTCACCAACATTCTCAGCTTTCCCAGATTCTGCAACTAACACCGATCATCTGCAAACAACAAGACACTACCTCCATTCTCCCTCTCACTTCTCAACCTAATACCCTTCCTTCCCTTTCCATCCCCCTCACAACACCATCCATTAACACATTAAACAACCCGGAGACATAACACACCCCTGCTCAGTCCAACTCCCATTTTAAACCATTCAGTCAGTTCCCTCTTCACCCTCACCCCGCTCTACAGTTCTCATAAAATGATTTAACTGCATTCAATAATCTACCTCTCACTCCTCCCTCCTTAGAGCCTCAAACAGTTTCCTCCTACAGACTCTATCATACGCTTTTCCAAATCCAAAAGCATACATATCCTACTTTATCTTTCTCTCTCAATTTTTCACCAATCATTCTCAGTGTAAACACCTGATCCACACATCAACTACCTTCTCTATAACCTCCCTGTTCCTCCCCCACTCCTCTCTCTTGTCAGTTCTTTCACTCTCGATACTAAACTCTCCCATAAATTTTCACTACTACACTCAACAAGCTTATCCCCCTATAATTCTTACACACCATCTTATCCCCCTTCCTTTTATATATCGGCACTATGCAAGCACCTTGCCACTCCTGAGGCACTTTTCCCTCTCCCCAACACATTAAACATTCTCACCAACCAGTCACTATCACTCCTACTCCCACCCTTATCATCTCCCCATATATCCCATCCATTCCTGCTGACTTTCCCTTCTTCACCATTTCCACAGCTACTTTTACTTCCTCTCGTTACTAATACTCCCGCCTTCTTCTAACAACAACTCCTCATGATTCCCAACTACTACCTCGCCTCCCATCCCCGTCAACAAATCACTGAAGTGTCTCCTCCATCTCTCCCCCACCTCCCTCTCTCCTTGCACCACATCACCATCCTCCCCCCTCAGCTCCTCTCTCCCTCTCTTCTACCTCCTTCCAAAATCTTACTCCTTCCTTAAAATTCTCTGCCAACTTTCAACACCACTCCTCTCCCACTCTTCTTTTCGCTCTCTTTACCTCCCTCTTCACTTCCCTACACCAGTCCTTATACTCTTCCCAGTCCCTACCCTTCTTCGTACTCAAATACCTGCAGAAGGCCTCCTTTTTCCTTTTAACCATATTCCTCAATTCTTCACTCCACCATTCACTCCCCTTTCTTCTACCATAACCTATTTTTTTTACCCCACACACTCTTCTTGCAACCTCCAATAACGCCCCCTTCAATTTACACCACTCCTCATCCACCCCTTCCAACCTCATTCCCCCTAACCTCCTCCCATTTCTCTCTTATCCCTCTTGTGTATTCACCTCTCTTTTCCTCATCTTCTAACCTCTCCACTCGTACTATCTCCACCACCCTCCCTCTCCCTCCCACTTTCTCCCAACCTCCTTTAACTTTTATTTTCGCTACCACCAAATAATGATCCGAAATACCCATCGCAGCTCCTTTCAGCACGTTTACATCTAACAACCTACTTCTCCCTCCCCAACCTACACACACATAATCCAACAGTCCCCTTTCCCATTCACACCACTCACCCAGGTATATTTATGATTTTCTTTCTTTTTAAACCACGTGTTTCCAATCATAAGACCCCTTGCCACACACATTCCAATCATTTGAGTCCCGTTTTCATTTACCCCTTCCACTCCAAATGGTCCTATTACCCTGTTCACCCTTCTTACACCCACCCTTGCATTCAGATCCCCCAAGAGACAAACATGATCCCTACCGTCAAAACTTCCCACACACTCACTTAGACTCTCCCAAAAACTTTCTCTCTCCTTTTCATTTTCCACTACTGGTGCATAAGCACAAATAAAAACCCAAAACTCCCTTCTAACCTTAATCTTACCCAAACTATTCTGCCCCCATTCTACCTCTCCCTTTTACACAACTCCACCACTCATCTCTCATTACAATTGCTACACCCTCCCTTGCTCTCACCCTCTCATTCACTCCCGCGTACATCCCTTTATATTTCCCAAATGCCAAATCCCCCTCCCCTTTCAATTTCGTCTCTGTTAACGCTAGGATATCCAGCCTCCTTTCCTCCGTCACAACCCCCACTTCTTCCCTCTTCTCTTCCTTATATATATATATAATATTTATAT
>SEYY01000960.1:134521-151967 GCA_009176605.1 Armadillidium nasatum
TAAACTGTCCAGAAACTGCTTGCTTTTCTCCGCACTAATACCATGCTTTGATGCTTTAGATCCTTCATCCATCAGTCTCATCAGCTTTGTTTTAACGTTTTTAAGTGGCTCTGTGGTGGAATCCCAGCTTCGAATTCCACAAGGTCAACAAGAGCCTTCACTTAACTGGGGAATGACATCCTTATTGCTGGAATACTTATGTTCCTTCAAGAAAAAAAAATGTCTTGCAATCTGGAGACGCTTGGGAAGTTAAATGGTTGGCAATTCCTGCAGAGGGTGGCCAAACACAACATGACTTGTTGCCTTCCGTGTTATCATTTGACTCATGCTAATACCTGAAATGTAAAAAAATATATAAATCTTAGTCAACTTTAGGGAATAAATAAATTGTTCATTGAATAATTCAGAACAAGTAGCAACAGAACTACATGAATGGTAATTTTTCCAATTTTTTTTAGGTAAAAAAGGGAGCACTTAGGCGTCATGGAAAAAAATTTTAATTGGATTTTTGAATACCCTCATAGGCGTGAACAAAACCTTAGATGTGCAAGAAAATCAATTTCAACGACACGCTCTATTCTCAAATGCGACCAGGGAGGCGAGTAGGGGATTTCACTTTCTGCTCATGGTGAATCTGGATTGAAAATGGAAGAAATGGAAGACAAGTTTATGATTGTAGCAACACTCTCTCCCCTTTCCTGCACTTCACGTATTTACCAGAAGTTTGACGATTTCCTTACGTCCATGATA
The DNA here is from genome assembly GCA_009176605.1 of Armadillidium nasatum. Lineage (NCBI taxonomy): Eukaryota > Metazoa > Arthropoda > Malacostraca > Isopoda > Armadillidiidae > Armadillidium > Armadillidium nasatum. Next base: position 135,272 of record SEYY01000960.1, read on the forward strand.
TTCGATCTGCGAAGTTCCCTCCTCATTGACTTTGTGCCAACAGGGTTTTCAAAACTGTTATTCAACTAAAAAGAAACTTTTGCAGCTGTTGTTTTTATTTGTTTTTTTGCCATGATCCTCCTCAATGCTCCTGTCTCTGTTTCCCAATTTCAATTTATGTCCACTATGGTGTTTATCGGATAATATATTTTCGGAAGCACAATATGCTTTCATAATCTTGGATACAATATTTCTATAACCATATAACACTTGACAATTTTTTCACAGACACGTTTGCAAGGTAGACACTACAATTTGTCCTCTTTGAAACTCTGTAAGCCAAGCATACCTAATTTATATCCGAACAGAATGTCGGTCACAAAGAAACTCACGCTCCCTAAACACGTTATGGTTTGCCTATCAAATGTAACACACTAGTGTCTGTGGCGCCCTCTTCAATTTTGGGTAGTAGACGTGTCATATTTGTGCGCATATATATATATATATATATATATATATATATATATATATATATATATATATATATATATATATATATATATATATATATATATATATATATATATATATATATATATATATATATATATATATATATATATATCATTTTGGTGAATCTTTTGCTGTTGCGCGAGATATATTGAAAGCTTTCGATAGAGTATGGCACAAAGCTTTGATTTCCAAACTTCCCTCTTTCAGAATCTATCCTTCTCTCTGATTTCTTTTCCGGTCGTTCTATAGCAGCTGTTGTAGACGGCCACCGCTCTTCCTTTAAATCTATTAATAGTGTTCCTCAAGGATCTGTCCTATCCCCAACACTTTTTCTACTTTTCATTAATGACATTCTTTATGTTACTTCATCTCCTATCCACTCCTATGCTGGTGACTCCACCCTTCTTTACTCTTTTCAATTTGAAAGGCGCCCTTCCCAACAACAGTTACTAGACGCATGGAAGGTTGCCTTAAAGCAGCTGACCTCTGATCTATCTCGTATTTCTAATTGGGGGAGAGAGAACATGGTTGTTTTCAAAGCCACCAAAACTCAATTCCTCCATCTCTATACTCGACACAATCTTCCACACAACTATATCTTCTTTGAAAACACTCAACTCAAACCTTAATCTGTTCTTAATATTCTTGGTGCTTCCTTTTCTCGTGATATTTCTTGGAAAGATCACATTACCTCTCTTTCTAAACAAGCTTCTAAGAAGTTAGGTGTTCTGAGGCGCCTTCAGTATTTCTTTCAATCCATTCCAGTTGCTTACACTGTATAGGGGTGTTCTTCGCCCCTGTATGGAGTATGCGTCACACATCTTGGGTGGTTCCACTCATACACCTAGCTCTCCTTGAGAAGGTGGAGTCTAGGGCTTTTCGTCTTATCAACTCTCCTGTCCTCACTAATTCTCTCCAATCTCTTTCTGCCCGTCGAATTGTTGCGTCACTCTCTCTATACTATCGCTATTACAATGGACACTGCTCTTCTGAACTCTCTCGTCGCATTCCTCCTCCACTGAGAAGGGCTCGTGCGACCAACTTTCTTACACAATCTCATCCTTTCTCTGTCCAACTCTCTGACCCCAGACTTAACCGCTATGCTGTCCTACATGTACTCTACTGGTAAAGTCTAGAACACACTCCCTTATTTTATTTTCCCAACTTCCTATAACTTACACACCTTCAAACGTCGTGTATCAGGTCATTCGGCCTTTAATTTGACCAGGATCCCGTCTTTTCCCCTAACTCTGGTGGAATTTTAGTAGGCCTCTGGCCTTTGCCCACCAGAGGTGAAATAATATATATATATATATATATATATATATATATATATATATATATATATATATATATATATATATATATATATATATATATATATATATATATATATATATATATATAACTGGCGTGTGAATCTACGTGTTATGCCGTTTATATATTTATTTATTTATTTACATATTTAATAGTTTTTTTTTCATATAATTCTAAAGCTCTTTTTTGCCGCCCTTCCTGTCTCGACCGGGGCAAGCGATACCACCTTCCCCCCCTAGTTACGCCCTTGTATTACATAGTTACGTTATAAATGCAGTATTAAGAGTTTTATTTATCTTGAAATTTCATTATTTTTAAAAGTACAACTTATGATTTCATCTTTTTTTTTTAGCATTATAATTAATAGTTTTGAAGAGTGAATTTTACCTAAAACCTGCTGATTTTATTTTAAATATTATACATGCTGTATATTGTATTATTTTTTTTTAAATAATGAAATGTGTCCATCTTGTTTAGGGAACTAGGTGACAGAATCCTCAAAAATTTAAATTTGTGAATAATTTCCTTCATTTTCATTCAATCTACAAAAAAAAATAAAAGCAAAAAAGCAGCATTGTTCAAGCTCTATAATGTCAATATTAGGGCGTTTTTCAGGATCTCAATCTATTTACTTTTCATTGCCTTTTGAATACTGAAATTGACCCCAATATTTCTGAATAGTAAGTCTTTTGTCTTTGTTTTGTAGACTTGAAAACTAGAATGGACTATACAATGACAGTTCTTTATCTAAAATTATTAGGATGAATTTCTGATATCAGTTTTAAAAAAAAAAAAAAAAAAAATTTAAAAAAAAAAAAAAAAAAAATGTGGGGGGAAAAATTTTTTTATTTTTTTTTATTTTTTTGGAACACTTTTTTTTTTTTTTTTTTTTTTTTTTGACTTTTTTTTTTTTTTTTTTTTTTTTTATATTTTAATTTCATAAACAGTGATTTATTTCCTAATCTCTTATCTTTTCTTTATGTCAGGAAACTTAGTAAATTGCTATTTATTTAAAAAAAAAAATTTAATTAAAATTTTATAAAACTTGCGTTCACTACTTTTATTCACTCTGGTGCTGGATTGCTAGTCTAAAAAAGTAAATATGTGCGGAACATGCCTGGAAGAAAAGAAACCCCCAGTACATTCTATGTTTAATGTTATAGAAAGTTAAGAAAATAAAGGGGAAAAGAACAATTTGGAAATCACTGAGATCGCAAATAAAAGGACAAGAAAAAAGAAACACATACTGGATTGCATAAAATGTAGTGATGACATCAAAATGAAATTCTTGGGAAATAAGATAGAGAATACAACAAAATCAAGGAAAAGAAAGCGGAGTGAAGAATCAAAAAGACCAGAAAAGCTAAAAGTAAGAGACACTCTAGAAATCATGAAAAAAAATGATAAATTTAACCACTATATCTCAGATTTTAATGAAAACTTGCATGTACCAGACTCATGAATTCATGATATCAGTTGAGCTTTTAAAAACTGATACTGAATTCTTATTGTATCAGCTTTTAACGACACAGTATCCAATATATCAAGACAATTATCACTGATTACAAGGCATTTACCTTGAATTTTTAGGAAATGATAAATTTCGCTGATTTCACTTGGATTCAAAAAATCAACCTCATAATCATTAAACCCTTCATTAAATGATAATCATGGGTTTAATAACAATTTCACCTTCAACCTGAAATTTCTTCATTATTATATTTCTTTCCTTCCCAACAAAATCATATGAGAGTTCAAACTTCAAAGACTTTAATTTTTGTGTCGTTGACTGGAACAAAAGCGAAATTTTTGTGTGACTTTGATGGTTGCAGCTTCATTGAATCTTTTATTCAATACATTTTCTTTAATCTCTGCTATAGTTTCACTGACAGCTGACTCAGCAGAAGCTGGATCAAGTAAAGCATGTGCTGATAGTTGCTTATACTTTAAAATATATGTAGATACATATTTACAATTTTTCATTACTTTCTTCAGGTTAAGCTTTCCAGAAGGTCTACAGTCTGAGCAAAAAAAATGCTGGATATTGTTGAAAAGGTAATGATAGAATTAGCAATTTTTTCCAGCGAACAGGGCTTCTTCAACATGGAATTTCTTTGGGCTTCACTTTCTTGCACCACTGTTTTAGCTACAGCACGGTGGACTGGAATGTGCAAGCATTGAGAGATATCAAAAGTAGCATTTCGAATACTAAACTTTCCTACTACTTCAGCTGCATTTGAGAGAAGTTTCTCAGCACATGCAAATATGCATTCAAAAACGAGAAACAGGCTCACAAATGACCATGTGGAAAAATTAGTCTTTGTCAGTTAGAATCTGAAACTGATAGAGCCTGAGCCTCACAGTAATGTTAGAAGAGCTATCAAACTTTTCAAACCAAATCATCACAGGCACCTTTATCAACCTCCATAAATTCATCAAAGCCTGAGAAAACTGAGTCTAAAGACACCGAAGAGAGCAAGAATGTTAAAAGCTCTGCCTCTGACTTCTCCTCCTCAAATATACCATATGATGATGAATCAGATTTGTCACTAGATGCCCTGAATGGAAAGAGGTCTGAGTGTGAGGACTCAGACCTATGTAGATCCTGATGATGCATTAAGTTATACAGAGACATAAATTTATAATAATATGTATTAATTTTCTGATGTTGACAGTTAATTCTCATGAGTTTATACTTTATTGATGGAAAATAATTTTTGAATAGTAAATTAGGAACTAAGTAAACTAACTAGTAACATAACTAACAATGTTTCATTTATACCCTTTGGCCTTTGAAGAAAATGATGCATTTGAGTTATGTTATGAATATGACAGAGTTAGAGAGTAAGAGTAAGACTAACACTGACAGTACAAGTTGCATACCTGCACAATAAAATCAAGTTGTTACACAATACAATTATAGATACCAAAACTATTCTCAAGGCTTATTAATAAAGAAATTAGCTTTAAATAATAAAAAACATTTAAAATAGCCAAATAAGTTACTTTTTTGCACACACAAACACACACACAAAAAAACTAATAACATAAAAGAAAATGAACCATCTTTTATTCTCGTGTATTTTTATTTTTTTAAACAAAACATGTTTTTTTAAAAAAACAATTTTTTTTTTTTTTTTTTTTTTTTGCTGTTACATCTCTAATTCAGTTCAAACAATTGAATAAAAATAGATCAACCAGGACTCGAAGCTATTAACATATCCAAATTTCATTTTATATACTAATATATAAAAGGCAACATTAAATAATAATAATAATAATAATAATAATAATAATAATAATAATAATAATAATAATAATAATAATATTACCTTATCCTGAGAAAATGTTGTACTGTAAATACTAGTAGCATCTACTTCCACCACTCGAAATGGCACTGATGCTTGACTAGATGGAAAGAAAGAATCAACAGAGGAAGACTGACTCTCTTCAGGTGATCCGTGAAGAAGAATGCAAGAATCTTCTTCCTCATCTGGATTTAATTTTGCTTTCCTCTGGCGAAGACGGCGACCCTTCAATTTAAACTCTGTTCGAGATTCCTCTATTTTTCCCTTAAAGAAATTAAAAATAAAATGTTCAGTAAAAAAAAAAAAAAAAGAACCTTTAAAAGAGGGTTTTTAATCTATCATCGACCTCATATCCCATTATTATTATTATTGAATTCCTATTTTACAACTATAGGAGCTAAAGTTGCAACAAAAATTCCCCAAACAAATGTGTCTTTAACTGACTACCTAGAAATGCACATAGGTCAAAAATTCTTTTACAAACATATCAGGTTCCGAAGTCAAATATGCAATAAATGGTTTGAAAAACAAAAACTTTGACATTCATAGTATGCAAATCTGTATTTACGAATACAGCATAAATGAAATCTCACCAATATTAGCAATCCTGTACAATACTTCACTTGAGTTAAGCCACTTTCCAAAACTGAAAATAGCAAGCTACGCTCGTTCCTAAAACTGTTGACACTTTCAGTTCCTGATAACTTTCGTCCAATCTCTATCCTACAAACAACTGGTAAAAATATTCGAGAAATTGGTAATGCACAACTTACAAATTACTTTTACAAGAATGAACTTCTTTCACAGACTTTGGATTTACAAAAATTGTTGTACAGAACATGCTGTAACTCCTTACTGATAATATATAGAGCTCTAAACGACAAACAAACGGGCTTACTACTACTGTTAGATTTTTCAAAAGCATTTGATGTTTTTCCGCACAACTTATTCCTATTAAATTGGATAGGCTTGTTATTTCAAAAGACTCCATAACCTGATTCCGGTCATATTTATCTGGTAGAACACAATATGTGAAATTAGGAGATATCTCATCCTCCCTCGCTCCAATTTCTCAAGGGGTGTTTCAGGGATCTATTTTGGGTCCAGTATTTTTTAACATATATACTAATGACTTCCAAAACTGTCATGTCTTTACATTTTCAATATGCTGATGATACTGCAATTTTAAATAACAGACCGTAATATAGATACCTTAAACACAAAAAAAAGTAAATAATGTATTAGAAAATGTTGTAACATGGGTGAGGCAAACAGGCTTGTCTTAATCTACAAAAAACACAATACTTAATAATGACAAACGTTAAAACTCCTATCAAGCTAAATATCAAGACAAGAGATACAACCATAAATCGAAACATCTGTAAAACTATAAAGAGTTATTTTTTATGAGAAACTTTCCTTCAAAAACCACATAGTCTTTTTAGCAAACTTGTATATGCTACCATTGCATTCCTAAAGATAAAAACACTTTATTCCAAAACATTTACTAAAAAAAATGTATATCACAGCCTTTTTTATCCATACCTACTATATAATTTACTGGTACGAGGATGTGCAAGTGCACTCCTGCTACAATCCTTAATAACACTACATAAAAAATAATTCGTATATTATCTGAGTCATGCAAATTCTATGAACATACAAACCCACTTTCAAAAAATTTTCCATGCTCAAATTTCAAAGTTATGCTCACTCTTACAATGACTATCCAAATTTTCAGTCATAAACGGAATGTCACATGAATTACTGACAAATTTAATGCATAATCAAAATGTAAGAGAAACAAATTTGCGCAGCACAAAGTCGCATACTCTAAGTAAAACAAAGTACACACAAACCAAATCTCATAGAGCTATATTGTACAATGACATTGAAAAATGGAATGATCTTTCAAAAAATATACAAGAATTAGCAACACTTCCCACATTTCATAAACATGTGCAAAAATCACTTGCTATCAAAATTCTAAAGAAAATACCCGACCTAACCACTTATTTCCCCACTAACTCAAAATCACAAATTGTTATTACTATTACTATTACAAATTTTTAGAATTATTAAGATTCATTATTATCATAAATATTGTCATTATCATTTTTATTAACATTGAATTTATTATTGTTAGTTATTATTATTAGTCATTACTATTATTATTATTATTATTATTATTATTATTATTATTATTATTATTATTATTATTATTATTATTATTATTACAGGTATACCTCGTTTTACGGCGCTTCGCTCATACGGCGCTAAAATATTTTTCGGCGCTTGTCTCGCTCTTACAGCAACCATGCGCTGTATAGCTTTTACTCAACAAATTTCCCATGCGGCGTTCAGTTTGAACTCGATGAGCAACGTAAATTATTTCTAAAGGCTGAATCTGCTGTTGATGACGATGATAACGAAATTAAGGAAGTGTCTACAAAAGATTTAGAGCATTATGTAGGCCTACTGCATACAGTTGTGAAAGGATTTAAATCAATTGACAATAACTTTGAGAGAAGTTCGAAAGTTGGCAAAAGATTGCTACACTGAAATTCTTCTTCGAGAGAAAGAGATGCTCAATGAAGCAAACGTCATTGACATCTTATTTTAAGCCAGTGCCGCAAATACCCGCACCTTCAAATCCTATCATTCAACAGCCATCATCGCCTCAACAACCATCAACATTAACGCTAGACTCTCCACCAAGCAAGAGAATTAGATTCGTTGAAGGGTCAGATGACGAGCCTCACTAATCCCCATCAACTTCCTTCAATGATATTAATAAAGTTTTTAAAGCTAAAATATATTATTTTTATTTTATTTACCCTTCATTACGTATTTTATTTTTAAATTGAAACTGTTATTTTTAGCCTAGCGCTATTGTGCAAAAAATAAATGATAGTGTAAACAAGTTTTACGGTGTTCATATGTTGTAGCGAGTGAAAAAAAAGCAAGTGACTCGCATTGCGGCGGTGGTCTGGAACCATATCCGCCGTATTTCCGAGGTATACCTGTATTATTATTATTATTATTATTATTATTATTATTATTATTATTATTATTATTATTATTATTATTTCTTTATTATTATTATTATTATTATTATTATTATTATTATTATTATTATTATTATTATTATTATTATTATTGTAATAATAATGAGCTTACAATTATTTCAATTATTTTTTTATTGTTTTATTTTTATCCATTATTATTTTTTAAAGAAATAGATAACGCTAAGATTATGATTATAATGTATAATGCATTATAAAATTTACAATATTCAAAATGTTTTTTTTTATTGGAAAATTATATTATGTATGTTATAATGTACTATTTTAATTAATGGACTCAAATGACGAATTTGTCTCCCCCAGAACCCCATTTCAGTTTCGAATCAATACATGTAAAATATATGGTGTTTGTTTATGTGAATTTGTAACTAAAAAACTAAATAAAGATTAAAGATTAGTAGTGGTAGTAGTAAGTAAGGAATTTTAAAGTAGAAGCACAATACACAACTTTCTCAGGTTTATTATAGTATCTCTTAATAATATTAATAACGTCTAGATACAAAAAAGTTTAGATTTCATGTTTTATAATTTTTTATTCATTTACAGAGGGTATTATATATATTTTGTTTTCTTTTTAAATAAAGCTGGTAATATTTAATTAAAAACATAGAATGAAAACATGTAATTCAAAGTACAGATCATTATAATTTAATCTGTGGTCTGTATCTATTTTTAAGCCAATTCTTATATCTTTTATTCACTCTAAAAGTTTTTTCACTGAAGTGAAAAACTCACTAGTTTCAATTTATTCCATATTCTCAAATCATTTCAGATAAGATCAGAAAGAAAGTGTGTCATTGATCAAAAGAGAAAAATATCACTGTAGCTTGGTCTAAATTGAGAGCATGAGGTACGGGTTCAATTCGGTCAATCTCTTTCCTTATTTAATCTTTCTTTTTTTAAGAACATGTGGAGGGGTTTTATCAGTTTGTGACAAAATTTATGTTTGGATGACTAAAGGTGCTCATTCATTCCAGCTGAGCAGAGAAATATTCAAAAGTATTGCCACATTCACCTGTTGTGGACTGTAAAAGTATCATACCCTAGAAATTATATCTAGTTGTAAGAGCATATCCTTGAAATTGTATCAAACATACCTGTTCAAATTTACAGGGCTTGATACGGGTTCTCCCGCCAGATTCAACATGATGATGTTTGCCCAGGTTACAGAAAAGTTACACTTCCAGTAACACTGGAATGTGTGACTTGATTTGTGGACAAACACAGAAATGGGTAATCAGCAGCTGAAAATTTTTAAAATGAAATTCATGAAAATTTTCGGCTGCTGATTATTAGCTTCTGTGTTTACCCAGGGGTAAAATCATACACTATATTTACACAATTCTAGTTTAGATTTTCAATTACTTTAAAGTGAAGATACATCGATGATTACGAAGTTCCAACTTCCTAACTTCACTTGATTAGTAATGTAAGTATATACTCGTAATAACGTAGATTACAATTCAAGGTCTCACAGTTAATAAAATCGATTATAGGAGGTCTATGAAAACAAGACTGGACCTTAAAATTGCTAGTCATTTTTTAATTGCTCAGATACAGCATTAATTATTCTTTATCATAACATAAGTACCTAATACTGTTTTTAACTTTAGCAGTAAAATTGATTTAGTACCTTCGTGTCATTTTATAACTAAAGTAAAATTCATAAAGCATGGATCACAAATTACATTCGTTATCCGATCCATTTTTAAGCAAAACAAAAGATCTTGACACAAGTAATTATGCATAAGTTGTAAAAGCTCATCATTTACATAAATAAATAAATATAACGGAAATTTACATAAGAACAAAAATGCAATAAATTTTTTGTACACCCTGCATTTATTTCATCCTAAAAAGTAAAAAAGTGCATATATATATATATATATATATATATATATATATATATATATATATATATATATATATATATATATATATATATATATATATATATATATATATATATATATATATATATATATAGACACATACTAAAGATTCTAGGAGGGATGTACTGCAAACACTACCACCTTCTTCTTCATCTTCTTTACTAGATTCAAAAGGATCAAGCTTAGGAGGAGGAGAAGCAGGAGGTAAAGGAACTTCCTTTGGTGGAGGCATTAAAGAACTTGCATTTTCTTCCTCTTTGCTAAACTATTGAAAATATATATATATATATATATATATATATATATATATATATATATATATATATATATATATATATATATATATATATATATATATATATATATATATAACTGCTAGTGATGTTATAATTTCGAGGAATCGAACCCGGGCCCAAAAGATGGAAGTCCGTTGTGTTGACCACTACTCCACTGATGGTTCAAAAGGAAATAATCCAGAACTTCTACTGACATATCTCGCCTAGTGAAAAGTCCCTTCAATATTTCCCCGACCACAACTTGGGCGTAACGTCAACATCTTTTGGGCCCGGGTTCGATTCCTCGAAATTATAACATCACTAGCAGTTAATAAATTTATAAATAATGATTCCACGGTTGATTTATCATAGTGGTTATTAAAATTATAACATTTGCACTGCGATTTTATACTCAGGATAGAACCTGGTCCATGTTGACGCTACGCCCAAGTTGTGGTCGGGAAAATATTGAAGGGACTTTTCACTAGGCGAGATATGTCAGTAGAATTTCTGGATTATTTCCTTTTGAACCATCAGTGGAGTAGTGGTCAACACAACGGACTTCCATCTTTTGGGCCCGGGTTCGATTCCTCGAAATTATAACATCACTAGCAATTAATAAATTTATAAATAATGATTCCACGGTTGATTTATCATAGTGGTTATTAAAATTATAACATTTGCACTGCGATTTATACTCAGGATAGAACCTGGTCCATGTTGACGCTACGCCCAAGTTGTGGTCGGGAAAATATTGAAGGGACTTTTCACTAGGCGAGATATGTCAGTAGAAGTTTCTGGATTATTTCCTTTTGAACCATCAGTGGAGTAGTGGTCAACACAACGGACTTCCATCTTTTGGGCCCGGGTTCGATTCCTCGAAATTATAACATCACTAGCAATTAATAAATTTATAAATAATGATTCCACGGTTGATTTATCATAGTGGTTATTAAAATTATAACATTTGCACTGCGATTTATACTCAGGATAGAACCTGGTCCATGTTGACGCTACGCCCAAGTTGTGGTCGGGAAAATATTGAAGGGACTTTTCACTAGGCGAGATATGTCAGTAGAAGTTCTGGATTATTTCCTTTTGAACCATCAGTGGAGTAGTGGTCAACACAACGGACTTCCATCTTTTGGGCCCGGGTTCGATTCCTCGAAATTATAACATCACTAGCAATTAATAAATTTATAAATAATGATTCCACGGTTGATTTATCATAGTGGTTATTAAAATTATATATATATATATATATATATATATATATATATATATATATATATATATATATATATATATATATATATATATATATATATATATATATAGTGGCTCCGTAGCTCAGTCGATCGAGCACTCGTTATGACAAACGAGAGGTCCAGGGTTCGAGGCCTGGCCGGAGCGGGAAATGTGAGCGGTTTCTCCTTGCGCTTAGCTCTGAATGACTCAGTCGTTAAACGAGTACATCAGTGGAGTGCCCTTGCCACTGATGGGAATAATCTCCGGCATCCGCGATAGGCCTGGCCCAGCCAGCGGTACCGCCGTGGGCCCGTGAAACCCTAGGATCTTCCTCGAAAGATCCAACTGACAGGACGATAGTCCTTCCTGGGGAATGAAGATTATATATATATATATATATATATATATATATATATATATATATATATATATATATATATATATATATATATATATATATATATATATATATATATATATATATATATATATATAGTGATGGATCGGATGTCATATTTTCCAATTTGCGGATGCGGATGTGGATGCGGAGGTTGAATTTTGGAGAAGTGCGGATGCGGATGCGGATGTTGAATTTTCGAAAGTGCGGATGCGGATGCGGATGCGGATGTTGAATTTTCGAAAGTGCGGATGCGGATGCGGAATTTTCGAAAAGTGCGGATGCGGATGCGGATGCGAAAAGTGTGATGCGGATGTTAATTTTGATGAGGATGCGGATGCGGATGTTAATTATATATATATATATATATATATATATATATATATATATATATATATATATATATATATATATATATATATATATATATATATATATATATATATATATATATATATCACTATGACCTTTCCCACTTTCGTGAGGTGGTGCCCGCCACAATTCCCTTACAAACATAACTATTCTTACCTTTCAACGCTTTCACCACCTCCCTTCATCTCTGTCTCCACAAATCTTCTACCCTCGTCTAAACTCAAATTCCTTCCATCAAAATCACTCTCACTCCATCCATCCATCTCCACTTCGGCCTTTCCCCTCCCCCTATCTACATCGGATCTACGTACCTTGCCAACCATTCTGTTCTCTTTCATTCTTCACATATGTCCAAACCAATTTAGCACATCCTCCTCCTCTCTATCAATTACACCCTTCTTCCATTTACACATCTCCCTTATTCTTTCATTTCTAATCCTATCAATCCTTCTCAATTTATATATCGCTCTCAAATCTTTCATCTCAAAGACATTGAAACTTTTTATCGACCGAGCACTTATCGTCTATGTTTCACACACATACAATACAGAAGGTGAACACATACATTCAAACATTCTTATCTTTATTTCTTTCGAAATTTTTCCTTTCTTCCATACTTTTCTTAGGCCCCCCAATACTTTCATTCCTTCTACCACTCTGTTCTTTATTCCTTTTTCCGTCCCACCCTTACCTTCCACCCAACATTACTAGATATTTGAATTCATTCACCTCCTCAAGTTTCCATTCTCACACTTCTACAAACCAATTCCTCCCTCCACGTTTCCTCATCCCCACCTCCAATCCTCATAACTTTATTCTTCGCTGGATTGAATTTCAATCTGTGTTTGTAAATTTCCCTTCAAACTCTCTCACAAGTATTCTCATCTTTTCTCCAGATTCTGCCACCAACACATGCCGCATCATCTGCAAAAAGTAAAACATTCACTTCACATTCACCCTCCATATTTCTCAACGTAATACTCTTCCCTTCTCTCTCCAATTTTCTAAGTAAACCATTCATCAATAGATTAAATAACATGGAGATATTACACACCCCTGTCTCAATACCACTCCTATGCTAAACCAATCCGATAGTTCTCTCTTCACCCTCACTCTTGATCTACAATTCGCATATATATATATATATATATATATATATATATATATATATATATATATATATATATATATATATATATATATATATATATATATATATTGGTGATGGATCGGATGTCATATTTTCTAATTTGCGGATGCGGATGTGCGAATTTTTGAAAGTGCGGATGCGGATGCGGATGTTGAATTTTTGAAAGTGCGGATGCGGATGCGGATGCGGATGTTGAATTTTCCGAAAGTGCGGATGCGGATGCGGATGTTGAATTTTCGAAAATGCGGATGCGGATGCGTTGATTTTTGTGCGGATGTTGATTTTTGTGCGGATGCTCCGCATCCTCGCATGCGGATGCGGATGCGGATGCCATCACTAATATATATATATATATATATATATATATATATATATATATATATATATATATATATATATATATATATATATATATATATATATATATATATATAGGGTGTCCCGGCAAGAATTTGCCAAACTTTAAGGGTGTATTAAAGAAGGCATGTTAAGTGGAAAAGGGTATATCAACATACATTTGATTCGGGAAAGGTAGCGAGTTACATTTTGATGAGGTAACATGAGAAGAATCAGGGAGAACACCTTTATTTCACAACAATTACAGTATGAGAAGTAATAAATACATGATGAAGCTATATAACATTGTGGCAGTTACAAAAAAAATAACTATTTAAGGCTCTCTAACAAAGAAAGTGATGGAATAAACAAAAAGCAAAACACAATAATTTATTGTATAAAAAATAAATGTCGAAATATAACTGAATAATAATCGGACCGATAATATAATAGATGCAATATAAATATAAATTAACAAAAATAAAAATAATATTAATACATAAGATAACAAAGCATATGCAATAATTTATTGTGTATAAAAATAATAATAATAATAATAATAATAATAATAATAATAATAATAATAATAATATAAAATATAACAAAAACAATGAAAATAATAAAAAAAAAACGTTTTATATTTCACAATTACCGTTCGGTAATTTTCCCATCCCAATATCTCAATTTATTTTTACCCAAATTTTACACAGGCCTCTTTCCCTGTACGCGAAAAAAAATTTTCACTGGACCATAACAAATAAAAATTTTGGCTCAATCCTTCTGCTTTTCCTCAGATGCGGTGGCTAGCAAAAACATAAAAAAACATTGGACACTACGTAAAGCAAAGCGTAGATTTAGAAAAAAAAACTGCTTCAAGCAAAAAAACTGGCAGGCAAAAAGCAAAAAAATACTGGATAATGCTTCATGCAAGAGCAAAAATTTAAATAAAAAAACAAGGCACTGCTTCAAAAAACTGGATAATGGCTTCAAGCAAGAGCGAAAATAATTCAGCTCCAGTCACCAAAAAAAATCCAGTCACAAAAAAATAAGGCACAGCTTCAAGCGAAAAAAAACTGGATACCGCTTCAAGCAAAAGCAAAAATATAATTCCAGTCAAAACAAATTCAGTCCCAAAAAAAAACTGAACGGAGTCCCGTCCAGTTTTTCTTCCCAACACAGTCCAGCTGGAAAGAAAAACCCTCTTTCTTAACACATAATAATAATAATAATAATGATAATAATAATAATAATAATAATAATAATAATAATAATAATAATAATAATAATAATAATACACTTCATTTTAATAATTTCAATAATAATAATAATAATAAATAATAAAATAACCATCATCATAATCATATAACAAATAATAACAAGGATAATAATAAGGTTATAAAAATTAGTACCTGTTTACCAGAAAATCCTGTGTCTCACTCAACACTCCCTCAATTTAACAGAACAAAAGAATTCAATTATCCTAAAAAGAAAAAAAACATCATAATACACCATTTACGATAACAAAACTACAATCACTCCCTTTCACACAGAGTGGGGAATGCCAGACGACTAAAACAAAAAAAAGAAAGAATAGAAGGTAATTAATACTAGAGAATCAAGAGGTGAAAAGATAGATTTACTGAGGCCACCTGGACACTCACCACTCATGCCTTTCATTCAACAATCATATAAAAATATATATATATAATGATAAAAAATATAAATAATATAAATATATATAAAAATTATAATAATAATAAGAAATATGATACAATATGATACAACACGAAAAAAAAAGACCCTCTTCACCTACCGTACCCTCAAGTCTGCCTGCCTTACTGGAAAAGACTTACAGACTCACCTAAAAAATCCTAAACACCACATCCCTCCCACCTAAGTTTGTATCATATTTATCCCCACTCATCCTTTAATTTCAATACCTTTTTCATCACCCAATCATACTCTTTTACCGTACCTCTACTCCTAGTACAAGGTCTCTCATAGTCTACCACTTTTTCACTCTTTTTCTTCTCAATACTTCCATCTCTCCCTACATTCTCATTTTCTTTTAACCACACAGACATCTCAGCAATCTCATTATCAGACATCTCAGCAATCTCATTATCAATCTCAGTAACTCTACATTACATTCGCTCTTATTTCATTCACTATTTCTTCCAACTCCACACAGAAATTACTCAAATCATTCGCTTCCATATACACACTGTTCTCTTTAAATTCTCTCAATCCTACTAATATACTTTCTCTCTCATTCAACGGAAACTTGCACAGAGTATAAGTCTGATTCATCGTTTGCACATCCGCATTCTCATTATCCCACCAAAACCCAGAAAATTCATCCACACTACTTTCAATTTCAACAAATCGCTTATGCTTACTCATTTTTTTCTTTCTTTTATTCCGAGTCTCCACTAACACCAAAGATTTGTCCTCCAACCATGAATCATGTCTCTCAACCTCTTTTACCTCATCCATATCGTTTACTAACAAACCGTACACTGGGTGAGCCTTCACATACCCAGGAGGCTCCCTCCATGGTCGTAACTGCGTCTGATGCGCTCTTATTTCACTCGTTTTACCAGCTTTTTCAATCTCTAATAGATAACTAACTCCATTTGGCATAACCCGTTTCACAACAAACGGCCCTTCAAACTTTTCTCTCATCTTACTCACATTCAACCTCCCTTTCTCAATCACTTCTTTCAAAACTTTATCCCCTACCTCAAAACTTGCAAACTTTAAACTTCCTTTCCTCCATATCTCTTTATCATCCTCAGACAATCCTAACCTAGGTCTTACAAA
>SEYY01000961.1:0-10000 GCA_009176605.1 Armadillidium nasatum
ACGTATGCCACTTATTCTTAAACCAACATCATATTCTGGGAGATCGAAACACATTTATTGCCCAACTTAAAACCATAGCACATAAATATTACAATCAATTTAAACCCCAAAATATTTCTTCCCCCTTAATAACTAAAAAAGATCTATCTACTCTTAAAAATTAAAATCTGACACATCTATTGTTATATGTCCACCTGACAAAGGACGAGGTGTAGTCATTCTAGATAAGGCCTCATACACCCAAAAAATGTATTCCATCCTCTCCGACATATCCAAATTCCGCCCCATTAACACTAACAACATCCTCCCATATATTATTAAAATAGAAGATAAAATCAACAACTTCCTACATAAGCCTTTAAAAACAAAATCTGTTACTGACCATTATGACCAACTCTTCATATCTGGCTCATCCCCAGGCATAATATATGGCAAACCTAAAATACATAAACCATATGTCCCTCTTCGCCCTATCCTTTCTGCTATCAATACTCCCTCATATAACTTATGTAAATTCCTTATCCCCTATCTTGATCATCTCACTAAAAATTCCTACACACTTCCCGATTCATTCACTTTTGCAAATTATATTCAATCCCTAAACTACCCTAACTGCTATATCACTAGCTTTGATATTAACAACTTATTCACAAATATACCTATTAAAGAAACCTGCAATATAATCATTCAGTCTAATACACATGACAGCCTTGGCCTTAACCAGACCCCTGCTCCAACAATTCTTATCATTAGCAGTTAATGATACCATTCTTACATTCAACAACTCATATTACCACCAAATAGACGGAATGCCCATGGGGATCACCATTGGGCCCAACCTTTGCCAACATCTTTCTATGCGCTCATGAAACTATCTGGCTCAATCAGTGCCCCCCCTTCCTTCCGTCCCATTGCCTACAAACGTTACATAGATGACAGTTTTCTAATTTTCAATAACAAACAACAATCCGACCTCTTTTTCCAATATATTAATAACCAACATCCTAATATTCAGTTCTCACGAGAAGATGAAAACAATGGTTCTCTCCCCTTCTTAGATGTCCTTGTTACACACACACCAAATGTTTTTTGTTAAATGTAGATCGGATAAAAATTAAGGAAATTGTTTCAAAAAATTTGCAAAATTGAAATTGATAGTAGCAATTACAATTTTAGATTGCATCATTCTCTTCAACGTTAGTTAGAGGTAGAGGGTAAGACTCTAGTGTATACATGATTTTGCTAATGCTAAGTGGGTTAGGACATTTCTGGAATCTCTCCTTTATTGGGCGAGATACGCATTTCTTAATTCTTGTTAAACTTCTGTAACTTTTATAGATTTGAGATACATACCCCATCACTTTTTAGGATATAACTTTTTTTTTCTTAATCGAACTTGTCCAAATTTTCAGAAACTCTAGAATAGTGGTATAGCTAAAGTTCGATCGTGAGACGTTTTAGACATCTATCTCTAAAAACAAGTTGTGAAGTAAAATAAAAATAAAAGTTTAAAAAATTTGAAATTTCTTTTTTTATAATTTTTTCAAAACACTACTTTTTTCAAGATATTTAATTCTAGATATCTAAAATGTCTTACAAGGGAACTGTAGATATATCTTTCTTCAACAATTCCAGAAAATTTGAATAACTTTGGTCAAGAAACAAAAAAGTTATATTCGAAAATGTAAAGTTGCCAAATTGGACTAAAAAATATTCCTCACTATTTTGGATATAACTTTTTATTTCTTAATCTAAATTGCCCAAATTTTCAAGAGTTGTAGAGGAAGGGTATTGTATATCTAAAGTTCCATCGTGATACATTTTATATATCTATTCCTGAAAAAAAAAAAATAATGATGTTTTAAAATGAAAAAAAATGAAAATTTAAAAATTTCAAAAAAATTTTTTTTCATTTTTACCTCATAACGTTGTTTTTAGAGATAGATATACAAAATATCTCATGATTGGACTTTAGCTAAATCTTTCTACACTGGAGAATAGGAATTTTACTGAATGTATCCGAACCATGATTCCAGTGAATTTGAATACGCTGAATTTGAATTTAAACTCGGTTTCGTTCTATGAGGTCCTGATTCTTGTCAACAGCCTATGGGCCATTTTCAAGATTGTTCATATTAGAACAAAAAATGCAAGTCATGTACTAAGAAATTTTTTCCCGTTTCATTTATGCAAGCAGTTCAAACTGCAGTATAATTACTTAATAGCTAATAAAAATGACTTAGAAAATAGATATGATGCCTTCAACTAAGGAAAAATTTTCTTTTACATGACTTTTTAGCATATTTGCTTGTTGATGGCAGATATCATTTCAAGCACCAGCAGTAATCAGTCATTATGAGGGATTCCTAGCCCCCTAAGTACCATTCTTCGATAATTTTGATATCTTGGTGGAATCTCTCTTGTTCGTCATCTTCATCACCTAAAGTACATGGAAACTGGTCAAGTTTCGATATTCGATTTTTTCGAATATTGATATTTTCAAAAACATCGAAACTCAGAAACATTCTATACCTTTACCGATAATAATACTAATAGCAGTTGAAATTTCCCTTACAATTTTCCAAAAGATTTTTTTCTCTTCTAATTACCAGTTTACTTTCCCTAGTCTGACTGTAGGTCAATATTTACTGGTTGCGGGACTGATTGATTGACAAATGGGACATACCAGCATTTACCCCTATCATTTTAATTCTGCACTATTCATGTGAAGCTCAAAATCTAAATATCTCCTTTATTAATAATTTTTCAAAATTTATAATTTTAATTAACTTTTGGCTTAACATCTTAAAATAAAGCATTCATCTTCAAGAATCCAAGCTCTAATGATGTCCAAAGTTGGCGGACGAAACCGATCAACAATTAGAATAAGCGAAAAAAAAAAAAACTTTCAAGGGAAATTTCAACTGCTATTAAAACAATTAAGTAAATTGTCTTAAAATAAGTAATTTCTAGCCAAATGAAGCGAGAACTTTCAAACTCTGCTCAAAAACTTTGGTCCCTTTTAAAAGTATTAAACGTCAAATCAATAAAATTTAAAGTTAAAAAGATACACTAACTCAACCCGATCAATAATCAAACTGTCAAACTAATTCAACCAGCAAAAAAAGGATCAAGTTGAATGTCAGCTAAGTACCTAATTCTTTCTTACATAATTCTAAAATTCCTACCCTAAGGATAAATAAATATCTACAACTTTCTAATTAATTTAAAAGTAATATTAAATGGGTACTCATCTTTCGACGACAATTCCTGGCGATGTTTAGCGTTAATTATTTTTTAAATGTACGTTATACTTTAAAATTAAGCGTCTCATCTTCACTATAATAAAAGCAAGTGTTCCCGTGAACCAAAGACAAAGGCAATTCAAAAGTCAACTCCTGACATTCCAAGGATTTTTTTAGTTTAGCTATTATTTTGAAAACCCATAGTTAGTTTTATCTACTTTAGAGCAAATATATAAGGATTTTCAATATTTTTACTATGGATATTGTCTTACTTATTTCTAGCACTAGATTCAAATCGATCACAAGGTTCAGTTTAAGATTTGAAATACTTTTTTTTATACTCTGCTGAAATATTTTTTTTTTAAAACCGTCGGTCTTTGCTATAGCTGAACACACACAAGCTCGCGTATTATATATATATATATATATATATATATATATATATATATATATATATATATATATATATATATATATATATATATATATATATATATATATATATATATATATATATATATATATATATATATATATATATCAGTGGCGGTCATTCAGGGTATACCAAAATTCAATACATTATGAAACTATAGGCACCTGATGCAACAGACAATATCATTCATTAAGTTGAATTTATAAATCCGAGTTTTTCCTATGTACAAATGAAATGCAGAACAGAACTTGGTAATATATATATATATATATATATATATATATATATATATATATATATATATATATATATATATATATATATATATATATATATATATATATAACCATTGAAGTGACTATAGTTTTAGTTAGCGTCACTGCGACCAATTCTACAAACCAAAGAAACTTTTCACAAAAATTTTTTATTTTTTTTAGTTCATAAAAAAAAACTCCACAACTGAACCAAAAATGGTGGGTTTTTAAACTACTTGAAGAAATGGCAACACACTGATAACAGAGCCTTGTGTTGCTACGCTTGACGAATCAAATTATACAATATTAATTGATCCTTTCCTTTAATTTTTACTAAATCTTTTCGTAACACTAAAAAGTAGAAGCAGGAATTCATTTTCAGTTTCTTAACACGTAAAAATTTGAGATCTAAGTACAATTAAGAATTCTCTAATCCTTTACATTCCTAAATGATGTTGAAAAGTCGCTTTCAATACGAAATTTATTGGGGTACAAGTGCCCCTCCCTTTCCTACGCCCATAATTTTCAGTCTTGCCTTAGCTTTCGCTGGCCAGTTTAAACCTGCAGTTCTGATTTCATTTGTCTACCTTTTACAAGATCTCTTTGAATATGTTAAATATACTAGACCAATTTAATTTCTTAAATACACTTGTGTCATTCTTTCACACATTAATACACAAATAAGTTGAAATGTCTCACCACCACTCAGAAACACAATTATAATAACCTCTCCTCTTCCCTTCGGATACCTGCACAAAATATAATAGACACTAAACCGACAGGTTGAGTATGCCTGGCCAGACTTGCTCAGAACATTACATATCCCTTCAAAAATACAAACATAGGTCAAGCGAGTCGCAAATCGGTTCTGTCCCAGGCGCCCAATGTCCTCTCCAGACGTAATGTGCACTTTACACTGCTGGGCTTTAATGATAATAAAAACATACTCACAACATGGCTATTGCCTGAGATTTTTGATCAAGGCACGATTGTTGCATTCCTTCAGCCAACCAGTATCTCCAGGAGAGAAAGGCAAGGGTCACAGAGTATTGAGTAGGAGTGAGAGTGATATATATATATATATATATATATATATATATATATATATATATATATATATATATATATATATATATATATATATATATATATATATATATATATATATATATATATATATATATATATATATATATATATATATATATATATATATTACAAATTTCCATTTCACATAAATGCTCAATATAAACTAGGGTAATTAATAATTAATAAACTTGACAATTCAAAATATATTTTTGTCCACTAAATAATGAAATATAAAAATGCAAAACAAAAAATGAATATTACTATATATATTATATATATATATATATATATATATATATATATATATATATATATTATATATATATATATATATATATATATATATATATATATATATATATATATATATATATAATATATATATATATATATATATATATTAAACTTATGTTAATATTTTATTTAATTGTAAAAATTATATATTTAAATAATAAAATAATATTAATTAATTAAAAATTTTCTTACTGTTAAAAAAAAATAAAAAATAAAATAAAATATTATATATATATATATATATATATATATATATATATATATATATATATATATATATATATATATATATATATATATATATATATATAATCATTTATTTTTTACTATTGAATGCAAGTGGTAAAATCACCATACTCATTGGAGTACTTTTTGGTATAGACCTCACAAAGTTTGTGACGAAGGCATCCCATAGCTTTCGTTATATGCTGAAATAAAATTTTATATATATATATATATATATATATATATATATATATATATATATATATATATATATATATATATATATATATATATATATTATATATATATATATATATATATATATATATATATATATATACCTTTTTTTTTTTTTTTTTTTTTTTACCTTCTCACCCCCTGACCACCCCATGTTGAGGCGGCCACACTTCGCTAATGAAGCTTCCTGCCGCAGTCGGTCTCGTCCAGAGATCCTTCAAAGAAGTGATGCCCCAGGAGATTTTGGGGCGAGAGTTGGAAGGACAGCGTAATAGAAAGTGTTTCACGGTCTCCGGGGCCATTCCGCATCTAGTACAGGTGGGAGATGTTGCCTGGTTTATTTTGAATTTGTGTTTGTAATGTTGTAGGTTTGGGTGGTGCCCGCATCTTAGTCTTGCAAGTGAGGTTTGTAAGTGTCTTGGGAGGTTGTTGAAGTCGGGGTTTATTTCGGGGGGGGGGTCCGTTTAGTGTGTTGTTTGGGGGTCTGTTTATCAAGTATGAATGTGTTAGTTGAGTGTGTATATGTTTGGTTGTTGTGGTATTGGGGGGAGGAGGGGGGATGTGATTTAGGATCTGTTTGTAAAAGGCGCCGGTGGACGATGGAGGGTGAGTTAGTCTCTGTGGGGTAGGTTGGAGGAGAGTATTGTGACATGGTGTGTGGGTAGACGTGTTTTTGCGTAAAATTGGGTGCCTATCATTTCGAGGTGATTTCTTATAGGTAGTATCTTGGTTTCGTTATGTAGGTGTTGTTGAGGGGTTGTGCGTGTGCAGCCGGTGATGGTGCGAAGGGCTTTATTTTGCGTTATTTGGAGTTTCGTTAAGTTTTTGTCGGAGATCAGAGGGTGCCAGACAGGGGAGGCGTAGTTAATGGTGGGGCGTATAAATTGTTTGTAGATTGCAATTGAGGTTTGTATGTTGTTGTTTATGTCTGTATTGGCCACTGTTTTGAGGATGTTGAGTTTTCTGTTTGCAGCTGAGGTGGTATTTTGAATGTGCTTGGAGAAGGTGAGGTGAGTGTCAAATGTTAGGCCGAGAATTTTTGGGGTTTTGTTGAGGGGTATGGGGGTGTTGTTTAGTAGGACTTGTGGGTGGGTGTTGGATATGTGTTTGTCTGTTGTTATAAGGGTTATGGAGGATTTGTTTGGGGATGCCGTCATCCTGTTTTCTGCTAGCCAAGATTGGAGTTGTGTTATGTAGTCTTGTGTGAGAGATGTTGCGGTGGTGAGGTTTTTGTGAGTGGTGGTAATAGTTATGTCGTCTGCGTATGATATTATGCGGGTGAAAGTTGTTTGGGGTTGAGGGAGGTCTGCTGTGTACAGGTTGAATAGAGTGGGGGAGAGTATGGCTCCTTGCGGAACTCCGTTCCTTAAGTTGATGGTACGTGATTTGTGGCCGTTTTGTTGTATTTGGGCAGTTCTTCCTGATAGGAAGTTGGTTAGCCATTTCTTAGTGTTTGTAGGGATGTTGGATTGGAGGATTTTATGGATAAGATTATGTTTCGGGACAGTATCGAAGGCTTTGTTTATGTCAATTGCTATTATTAGTATAGTTTTGTGATAAGGCTTATGGTTTAGTCCGTTTATTATAGGTTGGATGATGTTGGTAAGTGCAGTGGTGGTGGAGTGGTTGGGTTTGAACCCGTGTTGGAAGTTTTGTTGTGGGATGAATTGGAGGATAGAATTTAGGATTAGTTTTTCAAGAAGTTTTGAGATGGTGGATAATAGGGAGATTGGGCGGTAGGAGGAGGGGTTTGAAGGGTCTTTGCCCGGTTTTAGTTTAGGGATGATTAATGCTTTTTTCCATTGGGGGGGGATATAGTTGAGTTGGATGGATTTGTTGAAGATGGAGGTTATGTATGTGATTGTGTGGTGGGATAGGTGTTTTAGGTGAATATTTGATATGTTGTCTGGTCCTGTTGCTGGAGAGTTTTTGATAGTTTTAATGGTGTTTTGAGTGATTGTGGGTGTGATGGCGTTTAAGTTGTTTTGGTTGTTGCGTAGCTTTTTCAGTTTTCTTATTATTTTCCTGTTTTGTGGGTGGGTAGGTAAGCTACTTTGCTTAGCGAAGTGTGTGGCCAGTAGGTTGATGTGTTGTTTGGGAGTTAATGGGGTTTGTGTAGTGGGATTGGTTGGAGTTTCGTGAGTGTGAAGTGGGTTGTTTTTTGCGTTGTGGATTGTTTTCCAGACTCTTTTGCTGTTTGTGTTGTCCAAGTTTTTGATGAGGAAGTTTTGGTAGTTGTTGGTTGTGTGAGTTTTTATTTGGGTCGATATTTGATTGTTTAGTGTTTCTATTTGTGTTTTGGTGAGTTGTGTGGGGTTGTTTTGGCGTTTTAGTGCGTTCCTTTGTTTTATGAGAGAAGTGATTTCGGGGGAGAGGTTAGGTTTGTATTTTTTAATGTGGCCTTTTGGGATGTAGATGTTGGCTGCTTTCTGGATTGTGTGGGTGAGATGTTGAATAGCTGATTTGAGGGAGGATATGTTTGTAATTTCATTTGTTGTGAGGTTTTCGTCTATGTAATTGGAGAAACCGGTCCAGTCTGCTTTTTTGTAGTTGGTAAAAGTAGTTTTAGATTTGTGAGTGGGTTTGTTTTTGATGTGGTATTTTATGATTATTGGTATGTGGTCAGAGTTTAGATCGGTTTCGGTGGTCCAGTGTAGAAGAGGGTGAATGTTTGAGGAGCAAAAGGTGATGTCAGGTGATGTGGGGGATTGGTTGGATTGCGGGGGGATTCTGGTATGGAGGTTTTTGTTGTTAAGTATGTTGAGATGTTCCAAGTGTTCGATGAAGTGTGCTCCTCTTTGGTCGGAGGCTTGGTTTTTGTACCAGGTCGGGTGGTGGGCATTGAAGTCTCCGCATAATAGGAGATTAGGGAGGTTTGTTATTGTAGTAAGGTTAGGTAAGTAGTTTGATGGACAGTGTGTGGAAGTATGGTGTGGTATGTATAGGTTTACTAAATTGTGCGTAGTTTTATTTAATTCTATTGAGAAGGTTTGGATTTTAGAGATGTTGTCAGATTGCGTGTTTGCATGTTGAGAGGATGTGTTGGAGTAATTAATAGAGTTGTGGATGAGAGTTAAAAGTTTGTGATGGTTGGGTTTGTGTTGGGAGTAGATGGAGTCGTATTTGTAGAAAGTAGGGGGGAGTTGGTTTGTTGGAAGGTGGGCTTCTTGTATAAGCGCAATGTGGATGTTGTGTTTGTGTAGGAATGTTTCTAGTTCTTTGTGTTTGTTGTGGAGGCCATTTATGTTGATTTGTAGGATATTTAGTGTATCGATGTGGGAATTACGATTGATAGGGTTTAAAGTGGTAGGGGGGGTGCAGATTTGACAATTCCAATTGTGGTTTGTAGGTGGGAGTCTTTGAAATGGGGAGCATTGTCTGTGGATCCAATTGTGACAGTTTTTGCATTTTATGGAGTCCCTTCTGACTATTTTGTTGCAGATCGGGCATTGCCAGATTACAGGCCCCGGATTTTCCTCTATGTCGCCGGCTTTAAGTAGGAGGAGGAGGAGATACGCCAGCCTAATCTCCTCCTGAAATGGAAAAAAGGAGAAAGTATAGTAGGTGAGTGTTGAGAGATAGATTTGAAAGATCTCGGATTTCTCCGGACTGCGGCGAGGAGAACTTCCTTCGCTTGTGACCCCAAGCTTGCTCGGGGTGGGGGGGGTGAAAAGGCTTTGCAGCATCCTGCGGTGCTTCTGTATCTGAAGTCCAGCTGGATACTGATGTCAGTCTTGCCGCGTGAAGGCACCTTTTCTGAAGACTTATATATATATATATATATATATATATATATATATATATATATATATATATATATATATATATATATATATATATATATATATATATATATATATATATATATATATATATATATATATATATATATTGTAGCAGATATGAGCATCCGTATATACAAAATATTCGTTAAATGTTAGAGGTTTATAGTTTTGTGCTGCCAAGAAATAATACGGGCCTAAAAATGTCTATCTTTTATCATAACGCATTTCAAATTAAAATGTACTATTTCAAATGTATTTAATTTTCATTGTACTATAATAATTTTATGTTATAAAATAATGGAGAAGACATTACTCCAAAGGGCAGAAGTATGAAATAAATAATTAAACTAAGTGTTGAACTACTGCTTTTCATTTCAATCACAGGGTACCTACCCAATATAATCTGAGAAAGCTTCAACCACCAAGGTTGAATGCAAT
>SEYY01000961.1:15000-17500 GCA_009176605.1 Armadillidium nasatum
TATATATATATATAATATATATATATATATATATTATATATATATATATATATATATATATATATATATATATATATACACTGCTCAATTTTATTTTGCATTTAAAGGTTTTTTTTTTGTTATAATCATACCTTTGATATATATATATATATATATATATATATATATATATATATATATATATATATATATATATATATATATATATATATATATATATATATATATATATATATATATATATATATATATATATATATATGTAGATCAACTTTTTAAAAGTTATTGAGTTAATTTTGTCATTTAAAGTAGATATAATGGTACATTCTTATGTATATTAACCTTATAATTAAATTTTTTTAACTTTGTTTTCATTTCTCCTTGATGCCACACTATTTCATTTGTCTATGTATTGTCTTGAACTATAATAACTATAATTATAGGTATCATAACACAACTTTAAAAATTTTTTTTTTTTTTGGCATTTTTGAATGGCTGTATTTTTTAAAACAAAGCACGTACCAAAATTAATATTGCAGGTGAAGGAACATCTATGGTAGTAGTATAATGTGTGAAAATTTCAGATTTTTAGCACTTACCAAACCAGAGATATTAAGGTTCAAAGTTACCAATTTTCAGAAAAATTGATTTTTGAACACCCTGTAAATTGTTTTAAAAATATTTACTCAACTTCAAATAAGATTTAAGTTAAACCATACTTTAGTATGTATCATCACACAAAATTTTATATCGTTAAATTATTTCCTTCTTTTAATAATACACCCACAAAAATGGAAATTTCTTCGATTTTTAACACAATTTTTCGGATTCATTTTCATGGTGAAATATTATTTTCACAAAAAAAAAACAGGAAAGGCCAAATGTACCTTAAAGTATCCCTAACAAATCAATCTCTATGAAATTTGGTATAAGAATTACCAATATGAAGATATTACTTAAAATGTTAGCCTCTATTAAGTGAAAATTTGGCTCCACCTGGTCTAACATTTTGGCTCACCCTGTTACAACCAGAGTAAATCTACAAAAACGAATGGTGGTTTTGAACTTCCCAGGGATAACATTAATGCCATGTAAAATATAAAAGTTTTCTAAAATTATCGAGCGGCCATCATCGGTACGGAAAAAATGGATTGACCCATATATATATATATAATATATATATATATATATATATATATATATATATATATATATATATATATATATATATATATATATATATATATATATATATATATATATATATATATAATATATATATATATATATATATATATTAGGGATGGGATGAAATCAGAATTTTAACCGATACCATTAGAATTTAACGATACCGAGTAACGAAACTAATTTTTTTTAGTGAATTTATGAAGGTTGAAACCAGATTGAAAAATAATCAATGATTTTATAAAATTTAGGTTTTCTGCTAACGGTAATATCTAGTTATTTTGAAGTCGCATTGCTAAAAAACTATTGAAATATGACTATTCAGTCTGTCAAAATGGATTCTATCCCACAAACATGTGCTATATATATATATATATATATATATATATATATATATATATATAATATATATATATATTATATATATATATATATATATATATATATATATATATAATATATATATATATATACTGTGGATAATTATATCGACAAATCCTGGAATCTTATTAAACACGTTGTGCTAAGCAAATCATGTTTAATGAACCTAGGTCGGGAAATGCACAGTTGAGGAGATATAGCTCATACACAATCCGACCCGATGTTGATGTGGGGACAAAACACACCGAAACACCATTTTATTTTGATATTTATTGCATAACCATAGGTAGTTCAACATCCAAGTCCAAATCATGGTAGGTGTTCAAAATCTAACTATTCTGCCGCGATGATGGCTTCTATATGTCATGGAGTACCGTATTGAACGGTCCGATGAGACACTTCGTAAAGACGGGCAAAGGATCTGAAGTTGACCCGACAATCCCTTGCAACATCCACATAAACCGTGTGGAGGTATCAGGTGTCGACTTTTACGCTCCCTCTGAAGGTTGACGGTGAAAGTCATGTGATAGGGTTATCTCTATTAGCATACATGTTCCTGTTCGTTCCCAAATACGTAAATAACATGCCAGTCTGTTGAGGGTATGGAAAACGTACCATTATTATTGGTTCACTACTGGTTTTCTGAAATATACGTATACCATATGCTTGCTTATTCCATAATCGTTGGGGAAGATACCTCCATCTATGTTTTTGTCAATCGTTTTACAGTTCTGCCAAATGTATCATCACAGTTTTATAGCTTTTAATAAATGGTCATCGGTCAGTCTTACGCTTACCGTGGGCTCGACCCATCCACCAGCTGCCACATACCATGTATACATTCACGGGTATGTGTTATCTCCTTAACGGTGCATTTCCCGACCCAACATTAAACATGATTTCCCATCACTGATTGTTTAATAAGATCCCAGAG
>SEYY01000961.1:35000-52137 GCA_009176605.1 Armadillidium nasatum
CGACCGAGCACTTATCGTCTATGTTTCACACACATACAATACAGAAGGTGAACACATACATTCAAACATTCTTATCTTTATTTCTTTCGAAATTTTTCCTTTCTTCTATACTTTTCTTAGGCCCCCAATACTTTCATTCCTCCTACCACTCTGTTCTTTATTCCTTTTTCCGTCCCACCCTTACCTTCCACCCAACATTACTAGATATTTGAATTCATTCACCTCCTCAAGTTTCCATTCTCACACTTCTACAAACCAATTCCTCCCCTCCACATTTCCTCATCCCCACCTCCAATCCTCATAACTTTATTCTTCGCTGGATTGAATTTCAATCTCTTGTTTGCACATTTCCCTTCAAACTCTCTCACAAGTATTCTCATCTTTTCTCCAGATTCTGCCACCAACACATGCCGCATTATCTGCAAAAAGTAAAACATTCACTTCACATTCACCCTCATATTTCTCAAAGTAATACTCTTCCCTTCTCTCTCCATTTTTCTAAGTAAACCATTCATCAATAGATTAAATAACATGGAGATATTACAAACCCCTATCTTAATCCCACTCCTATGCTAAACCAATCCGATAGTTCTCTCTTCACCCTCACTCTTGATCTACAATTCGCATATATATATATATATATATATATATATATATATATATATATATATATATATATATATATATATATATATATATATATATATATATATATATATATATATATATATATATATGTGATGGATCGGATGTCATATTTTCTAATTTGCGGATGCGGATGTCGAATTTTGGAGAAGTGCGGATGCGGATGTTGAATTTTTGAAAGTGCGGATGCGGATGTTGAATTTCGAAAGTGCGGATGCGGATGCGGATGTTGAATTTTCGAAAATGCGGATGCGGATGCGGATGTTGATTTTTGTGCGGATGCGGATGCCATCACTAATATATATATATATATATATATATATATATATATATATATATATATATATATATATATATATATATATATATATATATATATATATATATATATATTATTATATAATAAATTAATAAAACAAAATTAAACTAAAAAAACTCAGTTCCATACATGATATCTGAAAAAAAAAAAAAAAATTGAAAAATAAATAACTAAAATTAAATAATAAGAAAAATAAGAAAAATAATAATAATAATAAAAAAAAAAAAAAAAAAAAAAAATAAAAAAAAAAAAAAAAAAAAAAAAAAAAAAAAAAAAAAAAAAAAAAAAAATAAAATATATAATATATATATATATATATATATATAATATATATATATATATATATATATATATATATATATATATATATATATATATATATATATATATATATATATATATATATATTATAAGGGGTACACCTTATTTTTTTTTTTATCAAAAAGTTTGGACGCATACTCTCTATTTTTAATCTCTTATATCTAAAACGATATTGCTTAATTTTAGCATTACCGGAGGTTGTCAATCCAAGCCAACCTGAGTTCTCAATTCATATTTTTTTTCACTCATATGCTGTAATAAGCTAACATTCATCCTCAGTTCTTATTGTCAGTTACATTAGGAACATTATTCTTAATTATCTCATAAACTGCGAAATGATGATACACACGTGTTGGATCTGCGAACGACCAAATAACTGGAGCTAAACTACCATCTAGTCAACAAGTATTATCTGTCCTATTTTATAATATGCGAGGTTAGGCTTACACTCAATCATATCGCGAATTTGGTAGAGCGCAAATGAAATATTTTGGGGAAAAAGCAAGAATTCAGACTGATCTCTTCCCAATAGCGTAAAACAATTAATGAACTTACATTCTACCTGGAAAAACCTACAAAAAAAAGAGCAAAAATTTTTTCAGAGAGCTTTAGACAACTTGGAAAAAAATCTGAAAATAACTTGGATAACCTCTTTCATACATCCCATGCAAATGATTATAATCGAAGAAAATATTTTCTTACTTCGCCAGAGGAACTAGGACAGACAGGTTGTTTAGGTGGTAGAAATATTTTAAAAAGGAAGAAAGAGCAAATGAAAAGAAAAGGTGAGGAAAATCAAACAACTTCATCTATCATATCTGTTCTCCAATCCTCGGGAGTAGATGATATTGATACAACGATCTCTAGTTCGTCTGAAAACAATAATGAAGATTTTGTATTAAAACCCGTAGTGGATGCAATCAGAAGAAAGTGTGGAAAGATGAGGAATTAAAGACATCATGATACCAAAGTTGGCGGCTGCATTAGACAAATGCAATTTTGAGCATGAGATGCTGTTAATATACTTCATGCCAAGGCAAAAGCCCTTGGACACAATATTAATGAGTTTTCTATATATCGATCGACCTTTAACGAGCTCGGCAAACCTACGAAAGAATCATGGTAAAGAAATTAAATCCTCATTTCAAGAAAGTATTCAAAATTTTGTTACACTTTCACTGGGATGGTAAACTTTTAACTTCCTTTAAATGTCAGAGACCCAAAAGAAGAAAGACTTCCAGTTGTTATTACATATGCTGAAAATGAGCAATTAATTGGAGTTAAAAATTATTAAACTCATCAGGTAGGAAACAGGCCAGAGCGGTAATGAAGTGCAATATAAAACTAGGAAATAGAAGACAAGGTTCAAATTCTTTATAATGACATATCTGCATCAAATACTTGTTGTATCAATGGGGCTGTTGTACTTATTGAATAAATGTTAAACAGAGATATACTGTATTTTCCATGCCGCCATCATATATATATATATGATATATATATATATATATATATATATATATATATATATATATATATATATATATATATATATATATATATATATATATATATATATATATATATATATATATTAGTTATTTTACATAGCGTATTTGAATGCCAAAAATACCACAAGTAATAAACAGTCTTGAAATATCATTTTTAAAATCATTCTGAGACAAATGGAAGCGCATTAACTATAAATAATTATCTCATTGATCAAGACCTCCTGGAAACTTTTTTCAAAGAAAATAAAAAACTGATTGAAGTGCTGAACTTTCTTAATAAGAAATTTAAATAGAAAGAAATTACGAAATGATTTCCTTGAGCTTACTGTGTTATGCATATTTTTTGGTGGAGATTTGGTTCAGAACTTAAAAACTCATCATCCAGGGGTTATGCATCAAGCTCATTGGATGGCTCAAGCAATTAATTCTTTAAAAATGTATTTGTTAAGACATGAACTTCATTTATGTAATAAAAATATGAAGTCCCTAGTTTCTTTGTATTTATTGTGAAAGTTTATATAAAATCAAGATATACATGCAATTCTGCAGAAGTGGCATTAAATAGGATGTGATTTTTAAAATCGTGAAAAGAATTCAAGAATATTGATCCCATTATGTCTGAAACAAACTCTGAACAAATTTAGGCAGCATTTGTGGTTCTTATCAGAGGAAGTGTCAGTTATATCATTATTTGATAATGTAACTGTTGAAACCCAAATGAAGATCATACAAAATTTAAATAATGACTGTCAAAACTATACAAAAAGGTATATTGTTCCGCACCTGGTAGAATAGACGATAAATTCTTTGATAAGTAGATTTACTTTAATTGTTTTATTATTATCATACAGATTAGAAGTAGTCAGACAAGTTGTTACCTATAAGTGGCAAAACTTTTTAACAATCTACCAATATATAAAAAATCTTTGAAAGTTTTTACACACTATATAAAAAAGAATTATCTAAACCAATAATAACTTTCCCTGTTTCACTTTTTATTATTAGTACTAGTACTATTATTATTATTGTACGTTTTATTGTTATTATAATAATCGCTAATATTACTACTTCTATGATTTCCCATTCATTTTGTTGCACATTTCCTTCTTCAATAACTGGCACTTTTACCACATCTGGCCTCAACTCTTAATTTTTTTTTTTTTTCTTTTCGTTTCTTTGAGAAAGTTGTAACTCCAAAACACACACATACTGTGGTTAACCAGAAGGATATGCCCTAAGAAAAACATTGGGCATTTTTTCACCATTTCACTAATTTTGTTGCTCTCTTGAATATTATTATTATTATTGTTTTTATTACTTACATAAATATTATTACTGGATATTACTGATATTATTGTTATTTTCTTTTATTATTATAACACTGTTCTTACTTCTGTAATGCACGTGATGTTACATTCTAGCAGTAAGATTGTCTCGTAATTATTACTAACACTACTGTAAATGATGATATGCTACACCTTTTATTGATTTTTAATTTTATTATTCATCAATTATTATTTTTAGTATTACTATCATTATTACTACTATTACTGCTGTAGTCATTTTTATTTTTATGTTTGGTATTGTTTCATTTTTATTATTGATAATTCTATAATACTTTTAAATTATTGGCGTAACTGAAGTTACCTTTGGAATCAGTACTATAAGACTTGTTACTGATGCTATTACTATTTTTATAATTATTATCATTATTATAAAAGTTGTTAATATTATTTGTACTTCCTTAATATAATATTATTATTATATTATTACAATCCTTATTATACTTGTGAATATATTCTTCCTCTCATCCTTACTAATATTATTAATATTATTTTATTATTAGAATTAGTTATTATTACTATTTTCACTATTAATTTTATGTTATAAGATATTTATTTTAATTTGCATTATCTTTATCACTCATTTTGATTTATGCACCATTTTAGTATTTACTCTATAATAATAAAATTAAAAAATTTATTTAACTAATAAACTTTTGGGCTCAATGGAAACCAATGTATATCCCCTTAGAAGTCCCTTTTCAGAGAATTATTCAGTCGCTTCATTACTATTATCATTATTAGTAGTATAGGACCTACTAAATATTGTAATTGTAAAGTACGTTCAATGAATAAAGAATTTGAATTTTAATTATTTAGAAAAAAACCATGGATGAATTTGCAACAAAAGTTTGTGAAAGTTTACATAAAACCAAAGTATGCATACAATTCAGCGGAAGCAGCATCAAAATAGGATTTGTAATTTTTAAAATTGTGAAAAGAATTCAAGAATATTGATCCCATTATATCTGAAGCAACTCTGAACACATTTAGGCAGCATTTGTGGTACTTATCAGAGGAAATGTCAGCTATATCATTTTTTGATGATAATGTAACTGTTGAAACCAAAATGACGATCATACAAAATTTAAATAATGACTGTCAAAACTATACAAAAAGGTATATTGTTCCACCTGGTAGAATAGATGATAAATTCTTTGGTAAGTA
Source organism: Armadillidium nasatum (assembly GCA_009176605.1). Classification (NCBI taxonomy): domain Eukaryota; kingdom Metazoa; phylum Arthropoda; class Malacostraca; order Isopoda; family Armadillidiidae; genus Armadillidium; species Armadillidium nasatum. The sequence continues at coordinate 40,307 of SEYY01000961.1, forward strand.
GGTTTACTCTAATTGTTTTATTGTTATTATTTAGAAAAAACTGTGGATGAATTTACAACAAAAGCCCACATGAACTTGTTTTCTAGATTGAAAATAAGCAGAAATTTCCTGAAAGAATGCTCTTCTATATGGAGACAGAGCAACCCATATGCTATTTGCTAAGTGGATTATTGGGTCCTTAAAGAAGTGAATGATACAGCGGAAAGATGTAAAGCTGATGAAGGACTTTCAGGGACGTTTAACTACAGATGAACAACAGAGGAGTATTGTATTCAAGAACATACATGGATGTTCCAAAACTGTGAGAAACACATTAAAATGGAAATATCCCCAATGTCATATATTTATGATTATATGTATAAAAACACTACAAAAGTTTTTCTACTATTATACATTATATATAACCCTGCTTTCATTTTCATATATATATATATATATATATATATATATATATATATATATATATATATATATATATATATATATATATATATATATATATATATATATATATATATATATATATATATATATATATATATACATAGTATATATATATATATATATATATATATATATATATATATATATATATATATATATATATATATATATATTATATATATATATATATATATATATATATATATATTTTATTCACTTGCTTCATTCCTTGAAGAATGATTTTGTAAGATAGTCAGGAAAGTGAATTTAAGTTGTCAACATTTCAAATTAATACAAACTTTTAAACATGATGTTCTTTCATTTTAAAGGAATTTTGGACTAAAATTGTTGCATTAAAAAGATTATTTTATATCTTGAAAATAGTTGTGCGCAAATAAAAATTAATGACATTATTATTAAACGAGCCAACTTTGCTGTATATGGGAAAGAAAATTTGGTGGCGATATCTTAAAAGCTAAATCATTTATGAAAGGAAAACTGTTGATGCAATTTATTTTTCGAATTGGGTTACAAAGATAACCTTGGAACTTTTAAGTCATAGTTGGCACGGGTTATCTAACTGAGCTTAAATTTCATGCAGAGGTTGGAAACACCAAAGAGAACAAAAAAATGATGTAGGTTTCAAGACCAAGGTTAAATCCAAGTTCTTGCAAATACCATTGTAGTAAAAATATATTAATTATTGTTTAAGATTTTTGAAAATCAATTAAAGATATGAATAATAATAAATATTACAGTAATAAAAATAATTTTCAAATCAAATTGAAATGAGTTTATATAAAAAAATAATTTAAGTAAAAATGCAATAATGAAATAGATAAGCATAAAATATTCTAGAAATGAATTAAAATTACCTTTTCTCAAAATTCTTTCAAATAATAAAAATGAACAGTTAAATAAATAATCTAGCAAATGAATTATTAGCTTCCCTCTAAAGCCTTTTAATTAGCGAAACTGTAAAATATAACTATATTAAACTACATCAGGAAATTCTTAAGTGGAGTCCTTTCAGGTAGCATCCTCAAACCTTATTTTATTTAATGATATACTGGCATCATCTTTATATGGAATATTCTCCACTGAATATTCTCTAGCTTTATGATGTTAACTGTGCACTTTGGATAATCCAAATCTTCAAGTTGATGTTAAAACAATTCAAGGAGCTTTACTTTCACTATTGGCTAAGAAGTCTTCAAAAGAATTAATGCCATTATATGTAAAAAAAAAAAACAAAAAAAACAAAAACAAAAACAATCAAAAGGATTTAAAAAATTTCAAAAAAGATTTTTTTTTTTTTTTTAAATTATATTTTTTTTTTTATAAAAGTTCGCATCTCACAGAAATTGCCTATTCAAGGCGAGAAACTTTTATAGGTAATATATACCTAGGATCCAAAAGCGAAATCAAAACTGTCCCCAAGTACGTGAGAATCACTATACCATTTGTGCTACAGTAGACAATAGAAGATATTTTTAAAAATTTGCAATTGTACTATCCATATATATTTTCATTTATTGTTAATGACATTAAAAGTCTCAGCTTTTACATAGTCAATAAAATAATCAATAAAGTCCATTTTTTCTACAACATTCTCCAACACTCAGTATAATTCCTTGCCTTGGTTTGCAACTAAGGATTACATATTGATCTTTGAGAAATAAAAAATAAAAATATTTTCCTTTACCACTCATCTTTTGCATCATAAAGATGCAGTAAAAAAATTTTTTTTTTTATCCCCAATTCTTATTTCCCAAATATTTTTAACGTTTCATGGGTTTCCTTCCATACGTTTAACATATTCAACTACAAGTCTATGATCATATCACCAGCGAATATTATGCTTCCCGAATTGTTTAAACTGAAACCTGTAGATCCAAAAACCAAAGTACACCAACAACTGTATAAGCCAGAAAATATTGTATCACTGTATTCCACAAATGACCATATATAATTTCCAAAACAAAACAGATGAAAGATGCTATCATGTGGGAATTCGATATTCAGTCTCAATGATCTCTCATGTAATTTGATCTAGTATTTGTACCCAAATTTTTATTATTTTTGCTAACTGGAAGGATATGAGAAAAACTAATTATAATTCATTTCTAGAATAAACTGTCACAGACATGATTATTTCATTATTAATAATCTTTCTAGTTAAATCTAAATTCAAATTTCACTTTGTGATTAAAATATTTTAAAATTATTATTGTTATTGTATCTTACCAACAGCTTTCTTAAATTCCTTCATATATTTTTTATTTGAAGCAAATTCCATAAATCTAGCAAGAACACGTTTTGCTGACTCCTTCAGAGAAAGAAAAAAAAAAATATATAATTATATATATATATATATATATATATATATATATATATATATATATATATATATATATATATATATATATATATATATATATATATATATATATATATATATATATATATATACAAACTGTAAAATCAAGTCTACTCTAAAAAACAAAAATTTAAATATATAATCAATTAAGAAAATGTACAGGTAAGCTAAAAATTAAAGTACTTACTCTATCAATTGGCATTTCCATTATGAAACTCATGTTCAATTTATTTAAAATTTGAGAGCTCTATAAACAAAAGTTTATGCCTAAGTACCAGAAATGTCTACAAAGATATATATATATATATATATATATATATATATATATATATATATATATATATATATATATATATATATATATATATATATATATATATATATATATATATATATATTGAGATTTATATATTTGATATTTTCTTGTAATATTAATTTCAGACCCAGCTACTGTTTGAACTACAAAATCTAATGTTAGAATGTAAATTATCATTTTTGAATTTATTCAAAGATAAAATCGTTAGAAGGTTCAAAGAGGGGAAGAAAAAAATAAAAACTTTTCGCAATTAATGATATAATAAATATTCAACAGAAGGGTAATAATTCGATCTAGCACGAACCTCTTTATTTTTCACTATATTGAAAATATGAAGTTAAAATATGTTTAAATACATTCTACACATACTTTTCTTTAGTGGATGAGTAATATAAATACATAATAAAAAGAAAATCCCCAAAAATTAATTAAAAAAAATAGTATTTATGCTGCAAAAACGAAACCAACTCTCTCTTAAAACTGTTTTATACAACATTTTTAGCAACTCCATTTTCTACGTATATAAAAGAGAACTCTTTGTATATAAAAGAGAACATCTCTGTTTTCTATGTATTTAAAAGAGAAAATGGAAATAAATGGCAAACTAAAGTAAAAAGAATTTATGTACATATATATATATACGGTATATATATATATATATATATATATATATATATATATATATATATATATATATATATATATATATATATATATATATATATATATAAATTCACATTTATTGCATTCAACAACAACATATAATGCAGACAAAGCCATGCTCAGCCTTAAACTATCAATGCAATGATTGACCTTTTCATGGGCTAATAGGCTATGCGTTATCTAATTTCCAATGTGTATATGTGTGTGCGTGTACATGTATGTTTTATTTTTTAAGACTAGTTTAATAGCCCATATAATGTTACATTTGTGAATTATATAAAAAAAAAAAAAAAAAAAAAAAAAAAAAAAATATAATATATATATATATATATATATATATATATATATATATATATATATATATATATATATATATATATATAATATATATAATATTTATATAAATTTAACATAACAATTTCCGCCACTATAACTGAATAATAGAAACAACAAATATAATCAATGCAATTTTTTTATATTTGTATTATTATTAGGCTTAGGTGTAGATTGTTTCTGACTTTCGATATTTTTTTGTCAATTTTTATTTTAATCGATACTTTTATTCCTATAATTTCTTTACAGTCCTAGGCTAGTATGTCGTGCCAACGTTCTTGTGTAGGTTAGGCCTCTTTTACGGCAACTTCGGTAGTTCAGGTTATGATAAGTCGAATTAGGTTCTGCTACAAAAATAAGTAATAATAATTGTGTGTATGTCTACTGTAATAGCCTTTAATTCTTGCCAATGTTCTTGTTTAGGTTAGGCCTCTTCAATATTTTCTGACAATCGAAAGTCAGAAACAATCTACACCTTTACCTTATATTATTATGTACCTTTCATTTCATTTATACCTGTTATTATTATTATTATTTAGTTTTGTAGCAAACTTACTTTGACTTATCATAACCTAAACAACCGAAGAATGCCGTGTGATATAGGCCTAACTTATTGATGGAACGTTGCTGTGGCATACAGGCCTACTGCCGTATTACGGTCGTTCAGGTTATGATAAGTCAAATTAAGTACGCTAGAAAAGTAAATAATAATAATAGTAATAATACACATTTCAATCAATTTGCATTGATATATCGATGTTTTGAAATATCAATATTTCCATATATCGAAGGTTGTATTACAGTACATTGCAGAATAAATAACGGAACAGTCAAAGGACAAATATGGCAACCTGTTATTCAATTGCTTTTGATATTTTGTTCAAACAAAGGCCAGTCGAAGAACAGTTGCTTCACCATTCAGAGTAAAAATATCAGTTTTTCCTTTTTTTTTTAAGTTTCTTTTTAAAATTTACTTATATTACTCATCCTCTAAAGAAAAGTATGTGTAGAATGTATTCAAAAATATTTTGACATCATATTTTCAATACAGTGAAAAATAGAGAGGTTCGTGCTAAATCGAACTATTACTAACAGAAGTATTTGATCACTCTTTTAAATAAATGTAATTAAAATAAGAATATACTTTAAGTATGATTGAAGAAATACAAATTTAATAATAATTATAATAATAATAATAAAATGGAAAAAGGGTATGATTGGAGAAAGAAAACAAATAATATTAATATAGAGACTCAATGCTAAGCATCTACATGTTTTAAACATGATCTCTTCTCAGTCTTCTGCTTTCACCACTTCACAATCATTTATAAATATAACTATTTCATGAATATATGCTGCTTGCAGCTGAAAAATTTTAAGATTTATCAAATTTACCAATGTAAATCCTAAAATAAGCATCAAAATCTGGATTTATATTCACTTGTTTTAAAATACAGGACAACTGATTAAAAAACAGGATGACAAAAAAAATACAATGGTGGTTTGTAAAATGGGCCTGTCCCAGAAAATACGAGATATCTGGTAACCTTGCCCTAATAATATTATTTTATAACAGAATTGTTAGTACTTTATATTTTAATTTAAAGTTTTTCTTCACTATGAATTACATTTCCAGTTTATATTTTGAATACCCAAGTGCCAAGTAAGAAACGTAAACAGTATATTAACCAATTTAGGCAATCATTTTATTTAATTACCTAGGAATAGGCGTAACCTAAATAAAAAATTTAAAAAAAAGTAAATAAATACAAAACATGTTAAAATGTACTTTTTAAATATTTCAAACATCTAGCAACATTTTCTCTTACGAAATTTCGATATTTTTTTGTGATGTTCTCTATGTCGCTGTAAGGCGTAGCCACGTTCAGCTTAGTTGGGCCATGGTTGGCCTTATATCAATTTACAACGAAATTTGTAATACTTTAACAAATTTTAAATTTGTTTTTCCCCATTTGTAATACCTTAACAAATTTTTAAATTTGATTTTCCCAAATTAATATAGCTTTTCTTCAATATACATTACATTTCCAGTTTATAAAAAAAAAAAAAAAACTATATTTTGAATAACGACCAAATGCCAAGTAATAGACGAATACTGCAAATTAACCATGCCATTTTAAACACGAACAAAACTTGCAAATGTCACGGCTGTCCATAGACTTTACTACATAGACAGCGCATTCCCATTGAACCATGAATTTTCTCGTTTAATTAAAATTTTTATAGTCTATGAAAATTATATAGCTTCAATGAGAATGCGCTGTCTATGTAGTAAAGTCTATGGACAGCCGTGACATTTGCAAGTTTTGTTCGTGTTTAAAATGGCATGGTTAATTTGCAGTATTCGTCTATTACTTGGCATTTGGTCGTTATTCAAAATATAGTTTTTTTTTTTTTTTTATAAACTGGAAATGTAATGTATATTGAAGAAAAGCTATATAATTTGGGGAAAATCAAATTTAAAATTTGTTAAGGTATTACAAATGGGGAAAAACAAATTTAAAATTTGTTAAAGTATTACAAATTTCGTTGTAAATTGATATAAGGCCAACCATGGCCCAACTAAGCTGAACGTGGCTACGCCTTACAGCGACATAGAGAACATCACAAAAAAATATCGAAATTTCGTAAGAGAAAATGTTGCTAGATGTTTGAAATATTTAAAAAGTACATTTTAACATGTTTTGTATTTATTTACTTTTTTTTAAATTTTTTATTTAGGTTACGCCTATTCCTAGGTAATTAAATAAAATGATTGCCTAAATTGGTTAATATACTGTTTACGTTTCTTACTTGGCACTTGGGTATTCAAAATATAAACTGGAAATGTAATTCATAGTGAAGAAAAACTTTAAATTAAAATATAAAGTACTAACAATTCTGTTATAAAATAATATTATTAGGGCAAGGTTACCAGATATCTCGTATTTTCTGGGACAGGCCCATTTTACAAACCATTGTATTTTTTTTGTCATCCTGTTTTTTAATCAGTTGTCCTGTATTTTAAAACAAGTGAATATAAATCCAGATTTTGATGCTTATTTTAGGATTTACATTGGTAAATTTGATAAATCTTAAAATTTTTCAGCTGCAAGCAGCATATATTCATGAAATAGTTATATTTATAAATGATTGTGAAGTGGTGAAAGCAGAAGACTGAGAAGAGATCATGTTTAAAACATGTAGATGCTTAGCATTGAGTCTCTATATTAATATTATTTGTTTTCTTTCTCCAATCATACCCTTTTTCCATTTTATTATTATTATTATTTATTATTAATTTGTATTTCTTCAATCATACTTAAAGTATATTCTTATTTTAATTACATTTATTTAAAAGAGTGATCAAATACTTCTGTGTAATTTCGATTAGCACGAACCTCTCTATTTTTCACAAATTGAAAATATGATTCAAAATATTTTTGAATACATTCTACACATACTTTCTTTAGAGGATGAGTAATATAATAAATTTTAAAAGAACTTAAAAAAAAAAGGAAAAACTGATATTTTTACTCTGATGGTGAAGCAACTGTTCTTCGACTGGCCTTTGTTTTGAACAAATATCAAAAGCAATTGAATAACAGGTTGCCATATTTTCCTTTGACTGTTCCGTTTTTTATGCAATGTACTGTAATACAACCTTCGATATAAGGAAATATTGATATATTTCAAAAACATCGAATAAAACAATGCAAATTGATGAAATTGTATTATTACTTATATTATTATTTACTTTTCTAGCGTACTTAATTTGACTTATCATAACCTGAACGACCGTAATACGGCAGTAGGCCTGTATGCCACAGCAACGTTCCATCAATAAGTTAGGCCTATATCACACGGCATTCTTCGGTTGTTTAGGTTATGATAAGTCAAAGTAAGTTTGCTACAAAACTAAATAATAATAATAATAACAGGTATAAATGAAATGAAAGGTACATAATAATAATAAGGTAAAGGTGTAGATTGTTTCTGACTTTCGATTGTCAGAAAATATCGATAATCGAAAATATCGAAGAGGACCTAACCTAAACAAGAACATTGGCAAGAATTAAAGGCTATTACAGTAGACATACACACAATTATTATTACTTATTTTTGAGCAGAACCTATCGACTTATCATACCTGAACTACCGAAGTTGCCGTAAAAGAGGCCTAACCCACACAAGACGTTGGCAGACATACTAGCCTAGGACCGTAAAGAAATTATAGGAATAAAGTATCGATTAAAAATAAATTGACAAAAAATATCGAAAGTCGAACAATCTACACCTAGCCTAATAATAATACAAATATAAAAAAAATTTGCATTATATTTTTTATTATTAGGTAAATATGGTGTGAAATTTATTATATATATATATATATATATATTATATATATATATATATATATATATATATTATATATAATATATATGTTAGTGAAAATGTAATAAAGGATTTTTTTTTAATAATTCAAAATGTAACATTATATGGGTATTAAATGTCTTAAATATAAAACATACATGTACACGCACCACATACACATTGGAAATTAGATAACGCATAGCCTATTAGCCCATGAAAAGGTCAATCATTGCATTGATAGTTAAGGCTGAGCATGGCTTGTCTGCATTATATAGTTTGTTGTTGAATGCATAAATGTGAATTAATATATATATATTATATATCATATATATATATATATATATATATATATATATATATATATATATATTATATATACCGTATATATATGTACATAAATTCTTTTTACTTTAGTTTGCCATTTAATTCCATTTTCTCTTTTAAATACATAGAAAACAGAGACGATCTCTTTTATATACATAGAAAACGGATTTGCTAAAAATGTTATATAGGACAGTTTTAAGAGACAGTTGGTTTTGTTTTTGCAACATAAATACTATTTTTTTTAATTAATTTTTAGGGGGGGTTTTCTTTTTATTATGTATAAGTTTATATTACTCATTCGCTAAAGAAAAGTATGTGTAGAATGTATTTAAACATATTTTGACTTCATATATTCAATATAGTGAAAATAAAAGAGGTTCGTGCTGGATCGAATTATTACCAATATTTATTATATCATTAATTGCGAAAAGTTTTTATTTTCTTCCCTCTTTGAACCTTCTAACGATTTTATCTTTGAATAAATTCAAAAATGATAATTTACATTCTAACATAGATTGTAGTTCAAACAGTAGCTGTGCCTGAAATTATATACAAGAAATATCAAATAATCTCAATATTATATATAATATAATAATATATATTTATATATATATATATATTATTATTATATATATATATATATATTATCTTTTTAATTTCTGGTAGTTAGGCATAAACTTTTGTTTATTTTTAAATTTAAAAAATTGAAATGGTTCATAATGGAAATGCCAATTGATAGAGTAAGTACTTTAATTTTAGCTTACCTGGAAGGAAATTCACTCTCTTCCTACAAAGTTTGATTATATATATAATTATTATAATATATATATATATATATATATATATATATTATATAATCATATAATAATATAGTATATGATAAATATATATTATATATATATAATACTAATTTTTTTCTTTCTCTAGAGTCAGCAATCGTGTTCTGCTAGATTTATGAATTGCTTCAATAAATATATGAGGAATTAAGAAAGCTGTTGTAAGTACATAACAATAAAATAAAAATATTTTAATCAAAGTGATTGAAATTTAGATTTAACTAGAAAGATATTAATAATGAAATAATCATGTCTGTGACAGTTTATTCTAGAAATGAATTATAATTAGTTTTTCTCATATCCTTCCAGTTAGCAAAAATAATAAAAAATATGGGTACAACTACTAGATCAAATTACATGAGAGATCATTGAGACTGAATATCGAATTCCCACATGATAGCATCTTTCATCTGTTTTGTTTTGGAAATTATATGTGGTCATTTGTGGAATACAGTGATACAATATTTTCTGGCTTATACAGTTGTTGGTGTACTTTGGTTTTTGGATCTACAGATTTCAGTTTAAACAATTCAGGAAGCGTAATATTCGCTGGTGATATGATCATAGACTTGTAGTTGAATATGTTAAACGTATGGAAGGAAACCCATGAAACGTTAAAAATATTTGGGAAATAAGAATTGGGGATAAAAAAAAAAAAATTTTATTGCATCTTTATGATGCAAAAGATGAGTGGTAAAGAAAATATTTTTTATTTTTTATTTCTCAAAGATAAATTGTAATCCTTAGTTGCAAACCAAGGCAAGGAATTATACTGAGTGTTGGAGAATTTGTAGAAAAAATGGACTTTATTGATTATTTTATTGACTATGTAAAGCTGAGACTTTTAATGTCATTAACAATAAATGAAAATATATATATGGAGTACAATTGCAAATTTTTAAAAATATCTTCTATTGTCTACTGTAGCACAAATGGTATAGTGATTCTAACGTGCTGGGGCAGGTTGATTGCTTGGATCCTAGGTATATACTACCTAAAAAAAAAAAAAAAAAAAAAAAAAAAAAAAAAAAAAAAAAAAAAAAAATTTATAAAAAAAAAATAATTTAAAAAAAAAAAAAATCTGAAATTTTATTAAATTTTTGATTGTTTTTTTTTGTTTTTTTTTTTTTTAAGAACATATAATGCATTAATTCTTTTGAAGACTTCTTAGCCAATAGTGAAAGTAAAGCTCCTTGAATTGTTTTAACATCAACTTGAAGATTTGGATTATCCAAAGTGCACAGTTAACATCATAAAGCTAGAGAATATTCAGTGGAGAATATTCCATATAAAGATGATGCCAGTATATCATTAAATAAAATAAGGTTTGAGGATGCTACCTGAAAGGACTCCACTTAAGAATTTCCTGATGTAGTTTAATATAGTTATATTTTACAGTTTCGCTAATTAAAAGGCTTTAGAGGGAAGCTAATAATTCATTTGCTAGATTATTTATTTAACTGTTCATTTTTATTATTTGAAAGAATTTTGAGAAAAGGTAATTTTAATTCATTTCTAGAATATTTTATGCTTATCTATTTCATTATTGCATTTTTACTTAAATTATTTTTTTTATATAAACTCATTTCAATTTGATTTGAAAATTATTTTTATTACTGTAATATTTATTATTATTCATATCTTTAATTGATTTTCAAAAATCTTAAACAATAATTAATATATTTTTACTACAATGGTATTTGCAAGAACTTGGATTTAACCTTGGTCTTGAAACCTACATCATTTTTTTGTTCTCTTTGGTGTTTCCACCTCTGCATGAAATTTAAGCTCAGTTAGATAACCCGTGCCAACTATGACTTAAAAGTTCCAAGGTTATCTTTGTAACCCAATTCGAAAAATAAGTTGCATCAACAGTTTTTCTTTCATAAATTATTTAGCTTTTAAGATATTGCCACCAAATTTTCTTTCCCATATACAGCAAAGTTGGCTCGTTTAATAATAATGTCATTAATTTTTATTTGCGCACAACTATTTTTAAGATATAAAATAATCTTTTTAATGCAACAATTTTAGTCCAAAATTCCTTTAAAATGAAAGAACATCATGTTTAAAAGTTTGTATTAATTTGAAATGTTGACAACTTAAATTCACTTTCCTGACTATCTTACAAAATCATTCTTCAAGGAATGAAGCAAGTGAA
>SEYY01000961.1:52237-54737 GCA_009176605.1 Armadillidium nasatum
GTGACTGAGTAGGTCCTCGTACACTGGATGAGATACGTGGTCTATAAAAGGGAGAACGATATCACAAACCAAAATAAGGAAACAGGACACTGTGAAGAGGTTATGGAGGTCCCTTAAACCTTTTGGCATCTTGGAGACTGTTTTAGTGAGAAAAATAATAAGACATACATAAAACAGTAAAATTCTTTACCAAGAATGCTAAGGCCAAGAGAGAATATTATGCCATTTGGGGAAGTACATCGAATAAGATAAGAAGTCAGTTTTTGGTCATTGAAAATTGCCATATATTAGAAATAACCAGTTATAATTTAAAAAAGACCAGCTACATCTTAATCCTCAACAGCAGCTGTCTATATTTGTGCAATATTCTTTTCGAATAAAATGAGGAATGAAGGACGAAGTCATCGACTTCAGAACTGACGAGACGCTGGAGTTGACGAGTTGTGAAGTGGCAGATAAAAGGTAAAAATAGGACAAGAGGGAGAAAGGAAACTTGTATATATATATATATATATATATATATATATATATATATATATAATATATATATATATATAATATATATATATATATATATATATATAATATGTATATATACATACTTTTGAAATGAAGGTTTGTGGAATTTTAATATTGTTCGCGATAAATAATTATTACTTATTCAGCAAATTTAAAGAAATCTTTCTCATCTTTTGACCTTCACCCTGAATTAATTTAATATTAAACAATTTAATATATATATACTATTTATTTTCAATATTTATTTTATCACTTTCTCTATGTTAAAAGACTCGTAAATTGATAAAGATGTTTATTTTTGGGTTTGTTAGTCAGATATTTGAATATTCTGTCTAAAAATAAAGTCATGCTAGTATAATCATGTTTCTATGTTCGATATTAGAATTTATTATATAATTTTCGGTGATATTAAATTTATGTGAATTATTTATTGCTAATTTTATTTAATTTATATTATTTTATTTTACATTTTTTTTATTAATTATTAGTTCACTGATTGTCTTTAAAGATGGAAATAGAAATTTCGTTGTTATTTTTCCTATTAATTATAACAGACTCGGAACTTTTGTGAACATTTTTACATAATGAAAACCCACTGTCAGTTCATTTTTACATAATGAAAGCCCACTGTCAGTTCATTTTTAAGTAATGAAAGCCCACTGTCAGTTCATTTTTACGTAATGAAAGCCCACTGTCAGTTCATTTTTACGTAATGAAAGCCCACTGTCAGTTCATTTTTACATAATGAAAGCCCACTGTCAGTTCATTTTTACATAATGAAAGCCCACTGTCAGTTCATTTTTACGTAATGAAAGCCCACTGTCAGTTCATTTTTACGTAATGAAAGCCCACTGTCAGTTCATTTTTACGTAATGAAAGCCCACTGTCAGTTCATTTTTACATAATGAAAGCCCACTGTCAGTTCATTTTTAAGTAATGAAAGCCCACTGTCAGTTCATTTTTAAGTAATGAAAGCCCACTGTCAGTTCATTTTTACATAATGAAAGCCCACTGTCAGTTCATTTTTACATAATGAAAGCCCACTGTCAGTTCATTTTTACATAATGAAAGCCCACTGTCAGTTCATTTTTACGTAATGAAAGCCCACTGTCAGTTCATTTTTAAGTAATGAAAGCCCACTGTCAGTTCATTTTTACATAATGAAAGCCCACTGTCAGTTCATTTTTACATAATGAAAGCCCACTGTCAGTTCATTTTTACGTAATGAAAGCCCACTGTGTCAGTTCATTTTTAAGAAAGCCCACTAGTTCATGAAAGCCCACTGTCAGTTCATTTTTACATAATGAAAGCCCACTGTCAGTTCATTTTTACATAATGAAAATACTTATTATAGGTTATTATTATTGACAGTACCAATTTATGTGGGGCTACACACCCGTAAATTTAATTCGTGTTAAATCAAGCATATAATATTTGTCTTCGAAAGATTTCTTCGAGGATTTCAAAATCATATCTATTTCGGATTCTTGAGAAAAGACACTAAGAATGGAGAAAAAAATATAAAGTATTTTTATGCCACTGCTGAGATCCAGTGTTGCAATTTAATTAATATAATTTTATCTTCAAACTTCATTTATTTACTTCTTTATTTTTCAGAAATAGACATAGTTCATTCATTATTACAAAATTATCTGCAAAATTTCCATTCTTGATGACTATGCCATGTTTGTCAAATCTGTTAGATCTATTGTAATGAATATGATGGATTAATCAATTTGTAATGAATATGATCGATTAATCAATTTGTATTGAATATGATCGATTAATCAATTTGTATTGAATATGATCGATTATTTCTCCATAGATATGTAATTATTTATTTAAAAGTAGTGCGTTATGAAGACTGCAAATATTTTTACACAAGGCTTAAAAAATTCATGAATGCAGTGAACGATAATATGTGATAAATATGAGTATTTCTGATAATTTGCACTGTTTGTCAAAAATTCTCTTTAGTGAA
>SEYY01000961.1:62237-64737 GCA_009176605.1 Armadillidium nasatum
ATTTAAAATCTTTCTAGGAATACTTCATAGTTTACCTATTTTAATATCTTCTTTAAGTTCCCTTCCAAACAGAGGCACGGATGGGAATAACCGAAGTGCTTCTTTGATGCAGCATTCCAAATACTTCATTTCACGAAGATCGGAAGAAGTTGCTTCTCTCTCACTCTTCCCGAAGATCGATTCAATCTCTTCGTATGCTTTATTCTGGAAATAAGTATAAGAAAATAATTTGAAAGGGAAAGTTATATTTTTCTTTGTTAATATTATATAAAAAAAAATACTTTTGTTGCCCACTTGTATTTCTGGATTTTGACCCAATAAGTAAAGTGCCCAGTTTATTGCTGCTGCAGTAGTGTCATGCCCCTCAAACATAAAGGTATCTACTTCTTCTCTGATGTCTTCGTCAGACAGGGTTTCATGTTCTTCAGCGTATTCCAGAAGCATATCAAGGAAAGCTAGTCGCTTCTTCTTTCCTGAAGAAGTTAAAATACATTCTACATTTGCTACTACTATTACTACTATAACTACAAATACTACTACTACTACTACTACTACTACTACTACTACAACCATTACCACCACCACCACCACCACTACTACTACTTACTCCTGATACAACTAATATTAATAATACCTACTATTACTTTTGTTACCACTACTAATACTACTATAAATGATAATAATAATAATAATAACAGTTTTTTCATTCCTGCATTGATAATTAAATTGAATAATAATAGAGATCTAGACAGAAATCTCAAGATCAGCTTGATGAACTAGGTATTATTTTGTCAGTATTTGATTGGTAATTTAAAAGATGCGTAATTAAATATGTAATGAAAGCTTTAATGATTGATTAGGACTTTGGAATCTTGAACAGAAATTGAAAAAAGGAGTTTCGAAAAGTGAAATTATTTGTATCTTACCTAATACTTCGTCGTTATTCTTTTTCTTATTCTCTCCTGAAAGCTTGAGTTCTATTCTCTTCTTTTTTCTTTCTCGGATAGTTTCGTAGGAAAATCCGTGAAGAATTTTGAGGCATTTTTCTTGTCTTTTGGCGTAACCGAGTAATGAATAAATAATACCAATTTGCAGCCAAGGACGAGATTGTTTTTCAAAAACGATATTACACATTCTGTTCGAACACACATATATATATATATATATATATATATATATATATATATATATATATATATATATATATATATATATATATATATATATATATATATATATATATATATATATATATATATATATATATTATATATATATATATATATCAAAAAAGATCGGAAGAATTGCAACATTGCAGATGTTGCAAGGTCAAGATATTTCTCAGGAAGCAATGTTGCAAATATTTCAAAGCAATATTGCAAAAAAAAATCCCTCTTTTCTCTCTATATTTTTGACGAGTTTAGGAGCACCCAATTGAGGGTGCGTAGCTCACGCTCTTTCTGAATTAATCTCTGATTCTGAATCAGCATCGCTTGATTATGAATCCCACACCATCGATTCATAGTCACGTGGTGCTAATGACATCCTATCAGGTCTCAACGATCGTGTGGTAATGATGATGATAATTATATGGAGATAATGAAGATGAAAAAGACCATACGGAGATGCTGCCTATAGACGTGATTGATATTATACTCGTTGTTGTTGATAATTCAAGAATTCAGACTAGAGAGAAACAAAATTTAAAAACAAGTTGGCTGCTAAACCCAAATATGGTGATCATAAAAGAAGAGGAAATATAAGTTATGGTGATGATAACACTCATCCAATGATTGTTCCGGAAGACTTTCAGCGTTTAAAGAGACGAAGAAGGTTCCATGTCTCGGTCATTCGAAAGAAAACGATTTTTCCTCTGGCACTTGAGAGAACGGATGGGGTTGATGCGTTCTATGCCTCCGGCATCTTCAAGGAAACCCCCAGGAAAGACAGAAGATATTCGCCCTAAAAAAGCAACCAACCAACCAATGAGGTTTCTCTATCACTTGTAAAAACTCACAGGGAAGAGTGTTGAAAGTGTGTCCCTCAAAGTCGTCACGAAAGGGTGTTGTGAGATACACCATTTTAGGAAGGCTCCTTTCATCCAAAATTTGGGAGCATATGAGCTTGGAATGGGGCTCTCCCTATTAATAATATCTAACCCTATAGGATGTCGACAAAAACATTTTCATGAAAGAGAGTTTGAGAGTGGCTAAGTAACTTTTTTTTGGATGGATTCTTTACAGGAGTTCGTGCCCACAAATAGGTTGAGGACCAGTCATTAATAGGGATAGCCGCATTAATGACAGTCCCTTTAGGATATCGCTCAAAATATGGTAAGGAAAAGCTAACCTCACTAATGATAATCCTTCCAGAATGCAGCTTAAAATATTGACAGGAAAGAGTGAACTACGCCACTCTCTTTGTTTTTTAAACCCTCAAAATAGGTTTAGAAAAGAGGGTAATGGAGTGAGCTACGCACTATCTTTTTTGCAATATTTGA
>SEYY01000961.1:67237-89737 GCA_009176605.1 Armadillidium nasatum
TCGTTCAGCTCTACTCTCTATGCCTTAATGCTAATACTTTTCCTCTATGCTGGAAGCGCGCATTTGTTCAACCGACCCCGAAAAAAAGGTAGCCGCTCTGACCCTTCTAACTATGGACCTATAGCTCTCACTTGTGTTCTGTCTAAAATTTTTAAAATTCTCTTCAACTCTCATTTCCTGGATCATTGGAGTATCATTGTTTTCTCTCAGATCACCAGTATGGCTTTCGACGTTCGAGGTCAACTGGTGACATACTTTTTCCTATCTTACTGATCTATGGTCTTCTCCCCTTAGGGATTTCGGAGAGTCTTGTGTGGTGGCGCTTGACAAATCCAAGGCTTTTGACCTGGTATTTTGGATTTCCTCCTTCTCTTTGCTTAATTTTGTCTTGTTTTCTTTCAGATCGTTCCATTTCGGCACTTGTAGATGGAGCGACCTCTTCCTCTTTTTCGGTCAACTGTGGTGTTCCTCAAGGTTCAGTTTTATCTCCAACTTTATTCTTACTTTTTATTAACGATCTTCTCAACTGCACTTATAACTCTGTTCACTCTTATGCTGGCGAATCAACTCTACATTCTTCTACTCATTTCAAATCTGCTCTTCCTTTTGCTTCTAGAGTTGCTTTTCGTCTTCAACTTTCCGATTCTATTCTTGCTGATCTGGATGAGATTTCCCGATGGGGTCATAGGAACCTTGTGAAATTCAACTCTTTAAATCTCCCTCTCAAAAACATCTCCAAACTTTCCTATCCTCTTCGATGGCTCTCCCGTCTCACCTGTAAATAACATTAACATTCTTGGTCTAAACATAAACAATAAACTGTCTTTGAAATCACATATCACAATGGCTAAAAAAGCAGCCTCTAAGAAGTTGGGAGATCTGTTCAGGTTGCGAGAATTTTTTTCTTCTGATCAATTACTCCAAATACATAACAGTCTTATTCGCCCTTGCATGAAGTACTGTTCTCACATTTGGGGGGCTCCGGCTCCTCCTCTCTTCTGTATATGGTTGAGTCTAAAGCTATCAAATTAATTAACTGTCAAACTACTTTTAAACTCTCTTGATCCCTTATCTCTGCGACGTGAAGTTGGCGCACTATTTCTTTTCTATAGCAGGTGCTCGAGGGAATCGGTCCCTCGCATTCCTCCACCGTTGCGTCGTCCTCGTTTCACAAGGGGTGCCTTGCTTTCGCACCAATTTTGTGTGGACATAGGCTACCCCAGGCTAGCCCGCTGTGGTGCCTCCTTCTTTCCAGCTACTTCTGTTTTGTGGAACTCTCTACCATTATCAATTTTTCCTCCTGCATTCAATCTTCCACTCTTCAAAGGTTCCGTCTGTGCGCAACTGAGGGATGTGCGATGGGTCTGTGTTCGAATGAGTTTTCTTCCCCTTGTGTGTGCCCCTAAATTGAAAAGGGCTCTGCTCGTGAGTGGAGGAGATCTGTATATATATATATATATATATATATATATATATATATATATATATATATATATATATATATATATATATATATATATATATATATATATATATATATATATATATATATATATATTAGTATTATTCTTAGGAAAGTTTTTTTAAATAATATTTTATTATTTTTATCATCAATATTTGCAAAATAAAAAAAAATAAATAAATAAATAAAATAAATAAAAATAAAAAATGTATTATTAACACTTATTATTCATATAAAAAAATAAATAAAATAAAAAATATATATTAATACACTTATTGGTCATTTAATAATAAAGAGATTGGGCCCTGGCCACTTAAATATATTATATATATATATATATATATATATATATATATATATATATATATATATATATATATATATATATATATATATATATATATATATATATATATATATATATATATATATATATATATATATATATATATATATATATATATATATGTATATATATATATATCCTTTTAAAAAAGGTCTTACTCCATACCTAAAATAATATCCAAAGTACAAAGAGTTATGTATGGGAATATATCAAATGGTTTTCCATCACATTTTGAATTTAATTTTTGAACAAATATTTGACTTTGCTGGTTGAAAATATCAACAAAATCTTCAAGAATTTTGAAATGAAAAGCTGGTGTAAGGATCTTCCTTCTATGATGCCATTTTGTTCCTAAATAGAAAAATGGAATATAGTCATTAAAGTAAGTATAACTCTATGGGACAAATAAAATGCTAACTCAGAAAAAGAATATATATATATATATATATATATATATATATATATATATATATATATATATATTATATATATATATATATATATATATATATATATATATATATATATATATATATATATATATTATAACATTAGAATGACAGCAGATTCTTAAGGTTCAAGAATATCAAACCTGTTGAAGTTAGGAGTCCTGTTCCCAGCCAAGGGTGTAATGCTTTGTAGTCGGCACTCTTATCCAAATATTTATTGCTACTAAGAAGAACCTATTCAAAATAAATAATCTTAAATTTATTTTAAAACATAATTGAAAAATATTAACCCTAAATAAATTGTCAATTGAAATATTATTAATCAACAATTGAAGAAGAAAATATCTGCTACCCTGGATTTAAAATGTTGTGCTAGACTAAATTGTGCTGGTAAAAATCATAAAGAAAAATTCTCGTAGCACGTCAAATATATGTTATATCTACAAGTATATAACAGAAGTATGTTGGTACATAACATATATTCTAGATAAAACTTCTTGAACTCTGAATACTCATTTTCTCCTAACGTTTTCAAGGTTGTCTGAATTATTTGCTCCTGTTGCTACAAATTGAGCTAGCCTTCAGTTATAAGAACCAGTTGAAATAATGCATCGAGTTAAGTTTTGCTTCCTTTAATATCTTGTTCTCATTTCAGAGATTTGCTGGTAGTAGTACTTCTCACCATTTTCTTCCATACGCGCATCAAGATATTTGGGGAAAAAATCTAGATGGAAATGAAAGTGAATTTCTAGAGACACTTGGCATTCCATTTTTTTGAAATGCCGTTAACGTGTTTATTAATTTATTCATATATATTAAAGTTTGAGTAATTAACACGAATCAGTGCAATGCTACTGCCAGCTCTTGTATATTTAGATTATATATGAAGTTAATCTTAATTAACCAATAATTTTCGAAATTCATGTCAAATGAAAATGGTGCTTCCAATTTTTCTTTACATTTCAGCACCAAACTTTTCTTTAAGACAAAAATCCTTCTATCTTTGGCCATCGCTTTCAAAATGTTCTTCACAAGGGCAAGATTGTTGTAAAATGATGAAAGAAAACCTTTTTTATTTTAGTTTTTTATTTATTTATTTATTTTTAATAGTGGCGTAAGTAGAATGCTAACAGAGCAGTTTTTATGTATATACGAATCTTCTCTAATTTATCAAAAGGGTCTTCTTTATTAACAAATATTAACAATATTCAGGTTTTGATAATACCAGTATTAAATAGCATTTAATTGAAGCATAGCTTTTTAAGATAGAAGTTATATAATAAGGTTTTTAAAGTAAAGTCAAACCAAAGCGAAATCGGAGCACGGGAGCAGAGAAGAACTGTTGCACAACTGGTTAGAAAACATTAAAGCGATCTGCCGCAGTAAGAGTTTCGTAAGTTTTCGAATCATTTGCTTCAAATAAACAAAATCTAAGTGGAAAGTCAGCTTTCACGATTACTTGTTTGTACACACATTTGTGCTATTGTTTAGATGCTCCACTTTTTTACTATCTATTATGTGTTACTTTCTTCTTAACCATATATTCAGTTGATCGCATTCTCGTTCTCATATTTTATAATGTATCTTCAACTTTCAGCGAAGTAAATGAACAATTTAAAAATAAACCATGTTGGGTGACTATCTAAAACAGCGTAACAGCATAATTCGCAAGAACCGCTCTCACATTGATGTGTTTTGTAGCTCGCTGACCGCATTGTTGGAGGTTACTTCTTTTGGGCATACAGTATTTTTTATTCTTTTTGTGCATTATAATTATAGTAACTAAAAACAGCAATGTTTCACAATCAAATACCTGCGCATAACAAAATCCTGATTTCAGGAAGATTCCGAGAACAGATTCGAAGTCAGCTTAGATGATTTCAAATGTTTATTCTCTGGATGGGATTTATTTGTGATATTCAGAAATCATCAGTATGTATGATCTTTGAATTTTAAATTGATTAATTTTAATGTCAGCTTGGAAAAAGTTATAGCCTTGTTAAACTAATAAAATCTTTTTGTAAAATACATAAAATATAAATTGGATCTTATTAAAATATGTTAATAAACTACAAAGATACCTAATATATATATATATATATATATATATATATATATATATATAATATATATATATATATATATATATATATATATATATATATATATATATATATATATATATATATATATATATATATATATATATATATATATATATATATATATATATATATATATATATATATATATATATATATATATATATATATATATATATATATATATATATATATATATATATATATATATATATATATATATATATATATATAATAATATAATAATAATTAATAATAATAATAATAATAATAATAATAATAATAATAATAATAATAATAATAATAATAATAATAATAATAAGAGCAACAACGATAAAAATAATTTCAGCTACTTCTGCGACTAGCCGACTACTAGCCCGAATAATTATATAATAATAATAATAATAATAATAATAATAATAATAATAATAATAATAATAATAATAATAATAAATAATAACAATAATTAAAATTATTATTACTATTATTATTATTATTATTATTATTATTATTATTATTATTATTATATTATTATTATTAATGTTGTACAAAGAACTTTACTTCAGTTCCAGAGGCCTTGTAAATTGCGCAGTGAGGTTTGAATCCAATCCATACCCTTGTCAAACCACATTCATTTTGACTTACTCGAAGACCAGCTTTGAAATTATCTAATATGATAATAATAATAATAATAATAATAATAATAATAATAATAATAATAATAATAATAATAATAATAATAATAATAATAATAATAATAATAACTTTAAAAAACGGTATAAGAAACGCTACACGATTTTAATAAACTAATTATATCGATACTTAAAAACTGACCAATTTTTGTCCATTGTGAATGATTTAATTAATATATAATAAAATATTTAGTTAGAGGATAAACTTGGGTCTCTAATTAGGATAATTATAATTTTGCACTTACCCACTGGGGACCCTGAGAACTCTAAGGCATTTCCGAGAATAGGCAGAGGTTTTGGCCCTGGTATTTTATCTAGAATTACTTTCTGTTATATATATATATATATATATATATATATATATATATATATATATATATATATATATATATATATATATATATATATATATATATATATATATATATATATATATATATATATATATATATATATATATATATATATATATCACTTGAATTTCATAGAAAATTGATTAATCAAATAATAAAATTATATAATGAAAACACGTACAAAGAAAAGAAACTCCAGCAGAAATATGATTATAATCAGTCAATTCTCGAATGAAATTATATGTAAGAGAAGAACAATATTCCTAACAAGTAATTTTTTTTTTTTTTTTTTTTTTTTTTTTTTTACAGAACGCCACCACTCACGGGCAGAGCCCTTTTCAAGGAGGGGGCACACACACATACACAAAGCTAATTCAAACACACACACACACCTAACGCACAGCCCTCAGGTGGGCGCAGACGGAAGCCTTGAAGAGTGGAAGATTAAATACAGGAGGAAAAATTAATGATGGTAGAGAGTTCCACAGAATAGAAGTGGCTGGAAAGAAGGAGGTACCACAACGAGCTAGCCTGGGATTTCCTACGTCCACACAAAATTGGTGCGAAAGCAGGGCACCCCTTGTGCAACGAGGACGACGCAACGGTGGAGGAATGCGAGAGGCCAATTCCCTCGAGCACCTGCCATTGTAGAACCTGTTGAAAAGAGATAGCGCGCCAACGTCACGTCGCAGAGACGGAGGATCAAGTGAGTTTGAAAGTAGGGGACAGTTTATTAATCTCTTAGCTTTTGACTCAACCCTATCCAGAAGAGAGGAGGAGCCGGAGCCCTCCCCAAATGTGAGAACAGTACTCCATACAAGGACGAATAAGACCCTTATATTTTTGGAGTAACTGCTCAGAAGAAAAAAATTCTCGCAATCTGAACAGGACTCCCAGCTTCTTAGAGGCCGCTTTAGCAACCATTGTAATATGTGGTTTCCAAGACAGTTTGTTGTTTATGTTTAGACCAAGAATGTTAATGTTATTTACAGGTGAGACGGGAGAGTCATCGAAGAGGATAGGAAAGTTAGGAGGTGTTTTTGAGAGGGAGATGTGAAGAAGTTGAGTTTTTAAAGAGTTGAATTTTACAAGGTTGCTATGACCCCACCGGGAAATCCCATCCAGATCGGCAAGAATAGAATCGGAAAGTTGAAGACGAGAAGCAAGTCTAGAAGCAAAAGAGGGAGCAGATTTGAAATGAGTAGAAGAATGCAGAGTTGAATCATCAGCATAAGAGTAATAATTAGTTGATTAATGTTCGTATACCCATGCAAACGTTTATACTTTCTTTCTAACATTTTGAGCTTCCTCTTAGATTATCTTTTATCATAACTTGAAATGTCAGTTTTAATACAGAATAGTTGTTACTTATAAACTTAAGAATAAATAATAATAAAAGGTAAGATTTACCTTTCTTCTGTGATTGATGAAGAAGTACAAGAAATAACATATGCAAAATGTTATCAGTACATTGAATAACGAAATGATTTCTTTGGTATTTTCCATTTCTTTTCTAATAGTTCCAAATATTTATTATAATCAGTTGGTAGGATTTGAAATGAAACCCTCACTTAAAAATATGAATCACTCTCGTCTTGCAACTTTGAATATATATATATATATATATATATATATATATATATATATATATATATATATATATATATATATATATATATATATATATATATATATATATATATATATATATATATATATATATATATATATATATATATATATATATATATATATATTATATAGGGTTAGGAACACCGTCAGTACTAAAAGGAAGATTATTGACATGAATAATTTTAATATGCCTATATTACAATATATTAACAATGTAGTTTAATAATTATACTTTAGAAATATAATATTTCAAATTATCTCTATTATTTATTGATAAGATACTTCTCAGGGTTTCAAGGTCGACCTTTATAGTTTAACTTTGTCTCCACCTTTATACTGGTGATTACAATATGGATATTTGGTTTTCAATATGTTGCAGTGATTTTGAGATTTTCGTATGAATTGTCAATAAATTATTTGTCAATTTTCCGGAAATTTAAAACGTTTTTAAAAAATGTTTGTTTAGAAATTAAAGATGTCTTAATCTGAGCTTCATTGATATGTTTTGTCACCGCAATCTATTCTTCCGCATTATATGTTTTTTATAATAGAAGGTCGTACCACTTTAAACCTTGGACTCCATGTGCAGCATTATTCTCTGAAGCACATCTCAATTTTTCTTTCTTGAAAGTGTTTGGGAGAGTCAAATTATATTTTACATGGCTAGTTATCAACATTTTAAGGTTATAAGAAGATGTCTTTGTAATGATGATGGAAATCCAAATTAAAATGTAGATTAATTCTGTTCTGACCACTTGAAACCTATCCAATTTTTATTAATCATCTATTTTAGGGTCAAAAGTAGATGGCTTTGAGCAATAAAACCCCAAATTAAAAAAAAAAGATTAATTCTGACCTTGCATCTACGAAACTATCTTTTTTTTTTTTAAAGAATCTATCAGCAAAAACACAGTGAAAAGAACATTGTTCTTACATCATGACTAAATAATATAATTTTTATAACAAGATAAAGGAGCAGTTAGCTTTTCCCAACCTCTGGATTACCGCGATATCTGTTTATAGAAGCACTGAACCATTTAAGACAACCAAAATATTGGTAGTGAACATGTGAAATACAAAGAATTTGAAGCGACTTATAAAGTTAATTAAAAATAAAACTATTGCAAAAGGAAAAATTAATTTAGATATCTTTATCTTCTCAGGCAAAAATTTTCAATGATAAAAGTGATTATAAAAGGAACATTTAAAAAAAAAAAAAAAAAAAAAAAAAAAAAAAAAAAAAAAAAATTATAGCTATGATGCCAATATATATATATATATATATATATATATATATATATATATATATATATATATATATATATATATATATATATATATATATATATATATATATATATATATATATATTTTTCTAATTTCCCCTTTGTCGAACACCATCTCTCTTCTTCTAAACCTCATCTCCTGTTTCTAACCAAAACTCAGTTGCTTGAGTGTGCTGACAGCAAACCTTATTCTGTTACCTCCTACTGTTTCTATCCTCAATTTTCAGCCAAAGGCGGTTGTTGCGCATATGTGCGCAACGATGTTATTTGCTCTCGTGTCTCTAATTTAGAGTCTCCTGAATTTTCTACCTTATGGCTTAAGCTCTCTTGCAATTCTACTACTAAATTTATTTTTTCTGTTTATTTATCTCCTAATTCTACTGACTATCCAAAATTCTTCGACTATTTAAACTCCAAAATAGAGCACATTCTATATTCTTCTCCTTTCTCTGAAATCATCATTTTAGGTGATTTCAATGTTCACCACCGCCAATGGCTTTCCTCTAGTTCTCAATCTCCAGCCGGTGAACTCGCCTTCAACTTTTCTATCCAGAACAACCTTGAGCAGTCGGTACAACTCCCTACCCGTATCCCTGATCGCCTTGGTGATGAACCCAACATATTAGATCTTTTCCTAACTTCTTATCCTTCTCCTTATACTGTTAAACTCTTTCCTCCTCTGGGTTCATCCGATCCCCTTCTTATCTCCGTATATTGTCCTGTCTCTTCAAATCTTCCGCAAGAACGACCCCCGCCTTCGGCGAGGAGACGTTTGTGGCACTTCGGTGCTGCCAGCTGGTCTGACTTGCGGTTGTACTTCTCTGATTTCCCATGGAATGATTTTTGCTTTCGTGGGAGGGATCCCTTGGAGTGTGCTGAGCGCATAACTGAGGTGATTCTTTCTGGCATAGAGGTGTACATTCCATATTCTTTCCCTTCTACTCTACTAAACCTAACAAACCTTGGTTTAACTCTACTTGTTCTCGCGCTATCCGCCGCAGGGACGCTGCCTTCAGAGATTACCGTCGTCTTCAAACCCCTGAAACCCATTCAACTTATATTTCATGCCGGAATCGTGCAAAATCTTCAAGACACCAAAAACTCTTTTCTCCGTCGCAAAGGCAATAATCTTTCTGGTTCCTCTTCCTCTTGCCCTTTCTGGCATTTTGCAAAAAATGTCAACTCTAACTTTGCTTCTTCCTCTTTCCCTCCACTAGAGTCTTCTGATGGTACTACTGCCCTTTTACCTTCTACTAAAGCTGAACTCTTCTCTCAAACTTTTGCTTCTAATTCTACTTTAGACGATTCCGGAGCTATTCCTCCTCCTTCAACCCCCTCCAACTCATTTATGCCTAATATTAGAATTTCTTCTAAAGATGTCATTTCTGCTCTCTCTGAGCTGAATACTAAGAAGGTGTATGGTCCTGATGGTATCCCTCCTGTGGTTCTCAAAACTTGTGCTTCCGAGCTTGCACCCTGCCTTGGTAAACTATTTCGTCTTTGAATATATACTTCAACCTTCCCTTCTTGCTGAAAACGTGCACTCATACAGCCTGTGCCGAAGAAGGGGAACCCTTCTCAACCCTCTAACTATCGTCCAATTTCCTTAAACTCCGTTCTTTCTAAAGTTTTCGAATCTATCCTCAACAGGAAGATTTGGAAACATCTCAATTTTTCTAATCTTATCTCTGATCGCCAGTATGGTTTTCGTAAAGAACGTTCTACTGGTGATCTTCTTTCCCTACTTTCTGACTCTTGGTCCTCCGCTCTCCGGGGTTTCGGTGAGTCTTTCGCTGTGGCGCTAGACATATCGAAAGCCTTCGATAGAGTCTGGCACAAAGCTTTGATTTCTAAACTTTCCTCTTTCGGAATCTATCCTTCTCTCTGTGACCTTCTCTCTAATTTCCTTTCCGGCCGTTCTATAGCAGCTCTTGTAGACGGCCACCGTTCATCCTATAAATCTATAAATAGCGGTGTTCCTCAAGAATCTGTCCTATCCCCAACTCTTTTTCTAATTTTCATCAATGATCTTCTCTCTATTACTTCATCTCCTATCCACTCCTATGCCGATGACTCCACCCTTCATTATTCCTTTCAAATTGAAAGACGTCCCTCCCAACAGCAGTTGATAGATTCAAGAAGGATAGCCTTCGAGCAACTGACCTCTGATCTTTCTCGTATTTCAAATTGGGGCAGAGAAAACATGGTCGTTTTCAATGCCTCAAAAACTCAATTCCTACATCTTTCTACTCGACACAATCTTCCACATAACTATGACATCTTCTTCGAAAACACTCAAGTCAGACCTTCATCTGTTCTCAATATCCTCGGAATTTCTTTTTCTCGTGATCTTTCTTGGAAAGATCACATTACTTCTCTCTCTAAACAAGCTTCTAAGAGGTTGGGTGTTCTGAGGCACCTTCGTGGTTTTTTTAAGCCACCCCAGTTGCTTGCTCTGTATTGGGGTATTGTTCGCCCCTGTATGGAGTACGCTTCGTATATCTGGGATGGTTCCACACATAAGCTCTTCTTGAAAAAGTGGAGTCTAGGGCTTTTCGTTTTATCAACTCTCCTGCTCTTGCTAACTCTCTCCAATCTCTTTCTTCCCGTAGAATTGTTGCGTCACTCTCTCTATACTATCGCTAATACAACGGACATTGTTCTTCTGAGCTCTCACGTCGTATACCTCCTCCATTGAGAAGGGCTTGTCCGAAGCGACTTTCTACACAGTCTCATCCTTTCTCTGTCCAACTCTCGACCCCAGACTTAACCACTATGCTCACTCTTACATGTACTCTACTGGTAAAGTCTGGAACACACTCCCTTTATCTGTTTTCCCAACTCCCTTTGACTTGCACACTTTTAAACGCCGTGTATCGGGTCACGTCGGCAATTAGCGACCATATTTCGTATGCTCCTATGCTCCCCAACTCTGGTGGATTATGATAGGCCTTTGGCCTTTGCCCACCAAAGGAGAGATATTAAAAAAAAATATATACATCAATACTTTTTCTAAAATAAAAAAATATTACAGAATTAATTCTCTCTCTCTCTCTCTCTCTCTCTCTCTATGATTTGTCACTTTTAATCTTATCATTCATTATCAACGAATAAATTGATTGTTGATTCGAGATGCGATCATATATATATATATATATATATATATATATATATATATATATATATATATATATATATATATATATATATATATATATATATATATATATATATATATATATATATATATATATATATATATATATATATATATATATATATATATATATATATATATATATATATATATATATATATATATATATATATATATATATATATATATATATATATATATATATATATATATATATATATATATATATATATATATATATATATATATATATATATATATATATATAATATATATATAATATATATATATATATATATATATATATATATAATTGAAATAGGTTTGCTTATTGTTTCTACGTATAATGAACCCTAATGCTATCAATGTTGATAAAGACATCACAGTAATAATACTTTATTAATTTATATAAACGTTTCGAGTCTGTCTTGACTCATTAATTATCAATATATAATCTGGGAAAAGAGAAAGGGAAACAAAGTAGGCGAATCAAAAAATTAAATATACGTTAGTTAAGTTATAACACGTATGCCACTTATTCTTAAACCAACATCATATTCTGGGAGATCGAAACACAATTACAGCTCAACTTAAAACCATAGCACATAAATATTACAATCAATTTAAACCTCAAAATATTCCATCCCCCTTAATAACTGAAAAAGATCTATCTACTCTTTAAAAATTAAAATCTGACACATCTATTGTTATATGTCCAACTGAAAAAGGACAAATTGTAGTCATTCTAGACAAAACCTCATACACCCATAAAATGTATTCCATCTTTCCGAAATATCCAAATTCTGCCTTATTAACACTAACAACATCCTCCCATATACTATTAAAATAGAAGATAAAATCAGCAACCTCTTACATAGCCTTTAAAAACAAAATCTTGTTACTGACCATTATGACCAACTCTTCATTTCTAGCTCATCCCCAGGCATAATATACGTCAAGTCTAAAATGCATAAACCATATGTCCCTCTTCTTCCTATCCTTTCAGCTATCAATACTTTCTCATATAACTTATATAAATTCCTTATCCCCTATCTTGATCATCTCACTAAAAATTCCTACACACTTCCCGATTCATTCACTTTTACAAATTATATTCAATCTCTAAACTGCCCTAACTGCTATATCACTAGCTTTGATATTAACAACTTATTCACAAATATACCCATTAAAGAAACCTGAAATATCATCCTTGAGTCTAATAGTGTACACACGACAGCCTTGGCTTAACCAGACCCCTGCTCCAACAATTCTTACCCTTAGCAGTTAATGATACCATTCTTACATTTAACAACACATATTACCACCAAATAGACGGAATGCCCATGGGGTTACCATCGGCCCACCCTTTGTCAACATCTTCCTATGCGCTCATGAAACCACCTGGCTCAATCAGTGCCCCCCCCCTCCTCCTTCCGTCCCATGTCATTCAAACGATACATAGATGACTGTTTTCTAATTTTCAATAACAAGCAACAGTCCGACCTCTTTTTCCAATATATTAATAACAAACATCCAAATATTCAGTTTTCACGAGAAGATGAAAATCAATGGTTCTCTCCCCTTCTTAGATGTCCTTGTTACACACACACCAAATGTTTTTTGTTAAATGTAGATCGGATAAAAATTAAGGAAATTGTTTCAAAAAATTTGCAAAATTGAAATTGATAGTAGCAATTACAATTTTAGATTGCATCATTCTCTTCAACGTTAGTTAGAGGTAGAGGGTAAGACTCTAGTGTATACATGATTTTGCTAATGCTAAGTGGGTTAGGACATTTCTGGAATCTCTCCTTTATTGGGCGAGATACGCATTTCTTAATTCTTGTTAAACTTCTGTAACTTTTATAGATTTGAGATACATACCCCATCACTTTTTAGGATATAACTTTTTTTTTTCTTAATCGAACTTGTCCAAATTTTCAGAAACTCTAGAATAGTGGTATAGCTAAAGTTCGATCGTGAGACGTTTTAGACATCTATCTCTAAAAACAAGTTGTGAAGTAAAATAAAAATAAAAGTTTAAAAAATTTGAAATTTCTTTTTTTATAATTTTTTCAAAACACTACTTTTTTCAAGATATTTAATTCTAGATATCTAAAATGTCTTACAAGGGAACTGTAGATATATCTTTCTTCAACAATTCCAGAAAATTTGAATAACTTTGGTCAAGAAACAAAAAAGTTATATTCGAAAATGTAAAGTTGCCAAATTGGACTAAAAAATATTCCTCACTATTTTGGATATAACTTTTTATTTCTTAATCTAAATTGCCCAAATTTTCAAGAGTTGTAGAGGAAGGGTATTGTATATCTAAAGTTCCATCGTGATACATTTTATATATCTATTCCTGAAAAAAAAAAAAAATAATGATGTTTTAAAATGAAAAAAAATGAAAATTTAAAAATTTCAAAAAAATTTTTTTTCATTTTTACCTCATAACGTTGTTTTTAGAGATAGATATACAAAATATCTCATGATTGGACTTTAGCTAAATCTTTCTACACTGGAGAATAGGAATTTTACTGAATGTCCGAACCATGATTCCAGTGAATTTGAATACGCTGAATTTGAATTTAAACTCGGTTTCGTTCTATGAGGTCCTGATTCTTGTCAACAGCCTATGGGCCATTTTCAAGATTGTTCATATTAGAACAAAAAATGCAAGTCATGTACTAAGAAATTTTTTCCCGTTTCATTTATGCAAACAGTTCAAACTGCAGTATAATTACTTAATAGCTAATAAAAATGACTTAGAAAATAGATATGATGCCTTCAACTAAGGAAAAATTTTCTTTTACATGACTTTTTAGCATATTTGCTTGTTGATGGCAGATATCATTTCAAGCACCAGCAGTAATCAGTCATTATGAGGGATTCCTAGCCCCCTAAGTACCATTCTTCGATAATTTTGATATCTTGGTGGAATCTCTCTTGTTCGTCATCTTCATCACCTAAAGTACATGGAAACTGGTCAAGTTTCGATATTCGATTTTTTCGAATATTGATATTTTCAAAAACATCGAAACTCAGAAACATTCTATACCTTTACCGATAATAATACTAATAGCAGTTGAAATTTCCCTTACAATTTTCCAAAAGATTTTTTTCTCTTCTAATTACCAGTTTACTTTCCCTAGTCTGACTGTAGGTCAATATTTACTGGTTGCGGGACTGATTGATTGACAAATGGGACATACCAGCATTTACCCCTATCATTTTAATTCTGCACTATTCATGTGAAGCTCAAAATCTAAATATCTCCTTTATTAATAATTTTTCAAAATTTATAATTTTTAATTAACTTTTGGCTTAACATCTTAAAATAAAGCATTCATCTTCAAGAATCCAAGCCTTAATGATGTCCAAAGTTGGCGGACGAAACCGATCAACAATTAGAATAAGCGAAAAAAAAAAAAAAAACTTTCAAGTGAAATTTCAACTGCTATTAAAACAATTAAGTAAATTGTCTTAAAATAAGAAATTTCTAGCCAAATGAAGCGAGAACTTTCAAACTCTGCTCAAAAACTTTGGTCCCTTTTAAAAGTATTAAACGTCAAATCAATAAAATTTAAAGTTAAAAAGATACACTAACTCAACCCGATCAATAATCAAACTGTCAAACTAATTCAACCAGCAAAAAAAGGATCAAGTTGAATGTCAGCTAAGTACCTAATTCTTTCTTACATAATTCTAAAATTCCTACCCTAAGGATAAATAAATATCTACAACTTTCTAATTAATTTAAAAGTAATATTAAATGGGTACTCATCTTTCGACGACAATTCCTGGCGATGTTTAGCGTTAATTATTTTTTAAATGTACGTTATACTTTAAAATTAAGCGTCTCATCTTCACTATAATAAAAGCAAGTGTTCCCGTGAACCAAAGACAAAGGCAATTCAAAAGTCAACTCCTGACATTCCAAGGATTTTCTTAGTTTAGCTATTATTTTGAAAACCCATAGTTAGTTTTATCTACTTTAAAGCAAATATATAAGAATTTTCAATATTTTTACTATGGATATTGTCTTACTTATTTCTAGCACTAGATTCAAATCGATCACAAGGTTCAGTTTATGATTTGAAATACTTTTTTTTATACTCTGCTAAAATATTTTTTTTTAAAACCGTCGGTCTTTGCTATAGCTGAACACACACAAGCTCGCGTATATATATATATATATATATATATATATATATATATATATATATATATATATATATATATATATATATATATATATATATATATATATATATATATATATATATATATATATATATATATATATATAATATATATATATATATTAATATATATAATCGGTCATTCAGGGTATACCAAAATTCAATACATTATTGAAACTATAGGCACCTGATGCAACAGACAATATTATCATTTCATTAAGTTGAATTTATAAATCCGAGTTTTTATTATAAATGAATAAAAATGAAATAAATAACAGAAAATATATATATATATATAATATATATATATATATATATATATATATATATATTATATATATATATATATATATATATATATATATATATATAACCATTGAAGTGACTATAGTTTTAGTTAGCGTCACTGCGACCAATTCTACAAACCAAAGAAACTTTTCACAAAAATTTTTTATTTTTTTTAGTTCATAAAAAAAAACTCCACAACTGAACCAAAAATGGTGGGTTTTTAAACTACTTGAAGAAATGGCAACACACTGATAACAGAGCCTTGTGTTGCTACGCTTGACGAATCAAATTATACAATATTAATTGATCCTTTCCTTTAATTTTTACTAAATCTTTTCGTAACACTAAAAAGTAGAAGCAGGAATTCATTTTCAGTTTCTTAACACGTAAAAATTTGAGATCTAAGTACAATTAAGAATTCTCTAATCATTTACATTCCTAAATGATGTTGAAAAGCCGCTTTCAATACGAAATTTATGGGGGTACAAGTGCCCCTCCCTTTCCTACGCCCATAATTTTCAGTCTTGCCTTAGCTTTCGCTGGCCAGTTTAAACCTGCAGTTCTGATTTCATATGTCTACCTTTTACAAGATCTCTTTGAATATGTTAAATATACTAGACCAATTTAATTTCTTAAATACCCTTGTGTCATTCTTTCACACATAAATACACAAATAAGTTGAAATGTCTCACCACCACTCAGAAACACAATTATAATAACCTCTCCTCTTCCCTTCGGATACCTGCACAAAATATAATAGACACTAAACCGACAGGTTGAGTATGCCTGGCCAGACTTGCTCAGAACATTACATATCCCTTCAAAAATACAAACATAGGTCAAGCGAGTCGCAAATCGGTTCTGTCCCAGGCGCCCAATGTCCTCTCCAGACGTAATGTGCACTTTACACTGCTGGGCTTTAATGATAATAAAAACATACTCACAACATGGCTATTGCCTGAGATTTTTGATCAAGGCACGATTGTTGCATTCCTTCAGCCAACCAGTATCTCCAGGAGAGAAAGGCAAGGGTCACAGAGTATTGAGTAGGAGTGAGAGTGATATATATATATATATATATATATATATATATATATATATATATATATATATATATATATATATATATATATATATATATATATATATATATATATATATAATATATATATATATATATATATATATATATATATATATATATATATATATATATACAATATTTCCATTTCACATAAATGCTCAATATAAAACTAGGGTAATTAATAATTAATAAACTTGACAATTCAAAATATATTTTTTGTCCACTAAATAATGAAATATAAAAATGCAAAACAAAAAATGAATATCTTACTAGTATATATATATATATATATATATATATATATATATATATATATATATATATATATATATATATATATATATATATATATATATATATATATATATATATATATATATATATATATATATATATATATATATATATATATTATATATTTATATATATATTATATTATATATATTTATTAAAATTTAAATAATAATAAAAAATATAAAGGCATAAAATGATTTTTTAAACAAAATAATAAGTTTCATTAATATTTATTTATTTTCTTATATAAATAAATAAATTATAAATAAAAATATAATATATATATATATATATATATATATATATATATATATATATATATATATATATATATATATATATATATCATTTAATATTATTTACTATTGAATGCAAGTGGTAAATCACCATACTCATTGGAGTACTTTTTGGTATAGACCTCACAAAGTTTGTGACGAAGGCATCCCATAGCTTTCGTTATATGCTGAAATAAAATTGTTTATATATATATATATATATATATATATATATATATATATATATATATATTATATATTATATATATATATATATATATATATATATATATATATATATATATATATATATATATAACCTTTTTTTTTTTTTTTTTTTTTACCTTCTCACCCCCTGACCACCCCATGTTGAGGCGGCCACACTTCGCTAATGAAGCTTCCTGCCGCAGTCGGTCTCGTCCAGAGATCCTTCAAAGAAGTGATGCCCCAGAAGATTTTGGGGCGAGAGTTGGAAGGACAGCGTAATAGAAAGTGTTTCACGGTCTCCGGGGCCATTCCGCATCTAGTACAGGTGGGAGATGTTGCCTGGTTTATTTTGAATTTGTGTTTGTAATGTTGTAGGTTTGGGTGGTGCCCGCATCTCAATCTTGCAAGTGAGGTTTGTAAGTGTCTTGGGAGGTTGTTGAAGTCGGGGTTTATTTCGGGGGGGGGTCCGTTTAGTGTGTTGTTTGGGGGTCTGTTTATCAAGTATGAATGTGTTAGTTGAGTGTGTATATGTTTGGTTGTTGTGGTATTGGGGGGAGGAGGGGGATGTGATTTAGGATCTGTTTGTAAAAGGCGCCGGTGGACGATGGAGGCTGTGTTAGTCTCTGTGGGGTAGGTTGGAGGAGAGTATTGTGACATGGGTGTGTGGGTAGACGTGTTTTTGCGTAAAATTGGGTGCCTATCATTTCGAGGTGATTTCCTTATAGGTAGTATCTTGGTTTCGTTATGTAGGTGTTGTTGAGGGGTTGTGCGTGTGCAGCCGGTGATGGTGCGAAGGGCTTTATTTTGCGTTATTTGGAGTTTCGTTAAGTTTTTGTCGGAGATCAGAGGGTGCCAGACAGGGGAGGCGTAGTTAATGGTGGGGCGTATAAATTGTTTGTAGATTGCAATTGAGGTTTGTATGTTGTTGTTTATGTCTGTATTGGCCACTGTTTTGAGGATGTTGAGTTTTCTGTTTGCGGCTGAGGTGGTATTTTGAATGTGCTTGGAGAAGGTGAGGTGAGTGTCAAATGTTAGGCCGAGAATTTTTGGGGTTTTGTTGAGGGGTATGGGGGTGTTGTTTAGTAGGACTTGTGGGTGGGTGTTGGATATGTGTTTGTCTGTTGTTATGAGGGTTATGGAGGATTTGTTTGGGGATGCCGTCATCCTGTTTTCTGCTAGCCAAGATTTGGAGTTGTGTTATGTAGTCTTGTGTGAGAGATGTTGCGGTGGTGAGGTTTTTGTGAGTGGTGGTAATAGTTATGTCGTCTGCGTATGATATTATGCGGGTGAAAGTTGTTTGGGGTTGAGGGAGGTCTGCTGTGTACAGGTTGAATAGAGTGGGGGAGAGTATGGCTCCTTGCGGAACTCCGTTCCTTAAGTTGATGGTACGTGATTTAAGGCCGTTTTGTTGTATTTGGGCAGTTCTTCCTGATAGGAAGTTGGTTAGCCATTTCTTAGTGTTTGTTGGGATGTTGGATTGGAGGATTTTATGGATAAGATTATGTTTCGGGACAGTATCGAAGGCTTTGTTTATGTCAATTGCTATTAGTATAGTTTTGTGATAAGGCTTATGGTTTAGTCCGTTTATTATAGGTTGGATGATGTTGGTAAGTGCAGTGGTGGTGGAGTGGTTGGGTTTGAACCCGTGTTGGAAGTTTTGTTGTGGGATGAATTGGAGGATAGAATTTAGGATTAGTTTTTCAAGAAGTTTTGAGATGGTGGATAATAGGGAGATTGGGCGGTAAGAGGAGGGGTTTGAAGGGTCTTTGCCCGGTTTTAGTTTAGGGATGATTAATGCTTTTTTCCATTGGGGGGGATATAGTTGAGTTGGATGGATTTGTTGAAGATGGAGGTTATGTATGTGATTGTGTGGTGGGATAGGTGTTTTAGGTGAATATTTGATATGTTGTCTGGTCCTGTTGCTGGAGAGTTTTTGATAGTTTTAATGGTGTTTTGAGTGATTTGTGGGTGTGATGGCGTTTAAGTTGTTTTGGTTGTTGCGTAGCTTTTTCAGTTTTCTTATTATTTTCCTGTTTTGTGGGTGGGTAGGTAAGCTACTTTGCTTAGCGAAGTGTGTGGCCAGTAGGTTGATGTGTTGTTTGGGAGTTAATGGGGTTTGTGTAGTGGGATTGGTTGGAGTTTCGTGAGTGTGAAGTGGGTTGTTTTTTGCGTTGTTGATGTGTGATTGTTTCCAGACTCTTTTGCTGTTTGTGTTGTCCAAGTTTTTGATGAGGAAGTTTTGGTAGTTGTTGGTTGTGTGAGTTTTTATTTGGGTCGATATTTGATTGTTTAGTGTTTCTATTTGTGTTTTGGTGAGTTGTGTGGGGTTGTTTTGGCGTTTTAGTGCGTTCCTTTGTTTTATGAGAGAAGTGATTTCGGGGGAGAGGTTAGGTTTGTATTTTTTAATGTGGCCTTTTGGGATGTAGATGTTGGCTGCTTTCTGGATTGTGTGGGTGAGATGTTGAATAGCTGATTTGAGGGAGGATATGTTTGTAATTTCGTTTGTTGTGAGGTTTTCGTCTATGTAATTGGAGAAACCGGTCCAGTCTGCTTTTTTGTAGTTGGTAAAATGTAGTTTTAGATTTGTGAGTGGGTTTGTTTTTGATGTGGTATTTTATAATTATTGGTATGTGGTCGGAGTTTAGATCGGTTTCGGTGGTCCATTGTAGAAGAGGGTGAATGTTTGAGGAGCAAAAGGTGATGTCTGGTGATGTGGGGGATTGGTTGGATTGCGGGGGGATTCTGGTATGGAGGTTTTTGTTGTTAAGTATGTTGAGATGTTCCAAGTGTTCGATGATGTGTGTTCCTCTTTGGTCGGAGGCTTGGTTTTTGTACCAGGTCGGGTGGTGGGCATTGAAGTCTCCGCATAATAGGAGATTAGGGAGGTTTGTTATTGTAGTAAGGTTAGGTAAGTAGTTTGATGGACAGTGTGTGGAAGTATGGTGTGGTATGTATAGGTTTACTAAATTGTGCGTAGTTTTATTTAATTCTATTGAGAAGGTTTGGATTTTAGAGATGTTGTCAGATTGCGTGTTTGCATGTTGAGAGGATGTGTTGGAGTAATTTAATAGAGTTGTGGATGAGAGTTAAAAGTTTGTGATGGTTGGGTTTGTGTTGGGAGTAGATGGAGTCGTATTTGTAGAAAGTAGGGGGGAGTTGGTTTGTTGGAAGGTGGGCTTCTTGTATAAGCGCAATGTGGATGTTGTGTTTGTGTAGGAATGTTTCTAGTTCTTTGTGTTTGTTGTGGAGGCCGTTTATGTTGATTTGTAGGATATTTAGTGTATAGATGTGGGAATTACGATTGATAGGGTTTAAAGTGGTAGGGGGGGTGCAAATTTGACAATTCCAATTGTGGTTTGTAGGTGGGAGTCTTTGAAATGGGGAGCATTGTCTGTGGATCCACTTGTGACAGTTTTTGCATTTTATGGAGTCCCTTCTGACTATTTTGTTGCAGATCGGGCATTGCCAGATTACAGGCCCCGGATTTTCCTCTATGTCGCCGGCTTTAAGTAGGAGGAGGAGGAGAAACGCCAGCCTAATCTCCTCCTGAAATGGAAAAAAGGAGAAAGTATAGTAGGAGAGTGTTGAGAGATAGATTTGAAAGATCTCGGATTTCTCCGGACTGCGGCGAGGAGAAATTCCCTCGCTTGTGACCCCAAGCTTGCTCGGGGTGGGGGGGGGGGGGGGTGAAAAGGCTTTGCAGCAGCATCCTGCGGTGCTTCTGTATCTGAAGTCCAGCTGGATACTGATGTCAGTCTTGCCGCGTGAAGGCACCTTTTCTGAAGACTTATATATATATATATATATATATATATATATATATATATATATATATATATATATATATATATATATATATATATATATATATATATATATATATATATATATATATATATATATATATATTGTAGCAGATATGAGCATCCGTATATACAAAATATTCGTTAAATGTTAGAGGTTTATAGTTTTGTGCTGCCAAGAAATAATACGGGCCTAAAAATGTCTATCTTTTATCATAACGCATTTCAAATTAAAATGTACTATTTCAAATGTATTTAATTTTCATTGTACTATAATAATTTTATGTTATAAAATAATGGAGAAGACATTACTCCAAAGGGCAGAAGTATGAAATAAATAATTAAACTAAGTGTTGAACTACTGCTTTTCATTTCAATCACAGGGTACCTACCCAATATAATCTGAGAAAGCTTCAACCACCAAGGTTGAATGCAATTTATAATACAATACAGAGTAGAAGTGAAGGAGACTTAAACTTGTAACAAGTTCAGTAACAAAAATTAATCGAAAGATTCTAACACAGAATAATTGGGTTACCTTTGCAAACATTATTGAAGTTTTAAAATTATATAAAAAATATAGTGACTGAGTGATGTCAAAGCATTAACATCAAATATTCTACAACTGAAATCACATAATCAAAGAAGTCGAATAGATGTAATGAATCGTGCTCTAATGTAGATTATAAGTTTCAAAATTTGACTCTTTAGAAGCTAAAGATATTTTCAGAGTAGCCACTTTCATGCATTTACTGTATAAATCTAAGTGGAAAACAATTAAAAAATTAAAAAAAAAAAAAAAAAAAAAAAAAACTTCGAAATTAATATTCAAGTGGTTTACTCGTTTACATTAGGGATGAAG
>SEYY01000962.1:7500-10000 GCA_009176605.1 Armadillidium nasatum
ATACCATTTCACTCCTTTTCTAAGAGTGGTGGCATACGAAGCCATCTGGTCTGAAAGTTCAATTCCAGACTTTCTCTTGTTGTATTCCAAAATTCCAAGAAGCTTTTCAGTGTTTTTTATGAGTTTCCTAGTTGAGGGTCCTAGACGACTAGTTAAAGGTACTTGAATGGTTGAAGGTCCTTTCTCATCTTGGAGATGCTCCCGTAGCTGAATATATTCAGAGGTGTCTTGTAGAAAGCAATCGTAGATCTCTTTTATTCTTCCATTCGAGTCCCATCTTGAATTTATGATCACATAGTTTCCAACATTTTGAATCACGTGGTATGTGTCAGCATGGTTATCTATCTACTTTGTTTTATCCACCTTCATGATTTGTTGTTCTCAGTGGCAACATGCGGTGGTTCGACCCCTGATGAGGTAAGAATTTCTTTATCTTCCAATATGTTTAGCTCTATTTACTTTGTATATATATAATATATATTATATATATATATATATATATATATATATATATATATATATATATTATATATATATATATATAGTGTCTCTTCTGGTGAGCATAGACCAAAGATCTACAAATTTCCACCAGAGGTTGGATATTCTGCGGAGGTTCAAATTAAAAGCCGTCATGCCCCGAAACAGAGCATTTGCAGGCTTGCTAGAATATCTTGAAAAATGGATATGGGGTGGTGTATTCAGACTTTACTAGAAGAGTACATGTAAGGTTGAGCATAGTTGTTAAGTCTGGGATCAGAGAGTGCGACAGAAAAAGGACGAGACTGTGAAGAAAGGCGTGTCGCACAAAGCTCTCTCAATGGAGGAAATATGTTAATTTAGAGTTCAGAAAAGCAGTGTCCGTTGTTATAGAGATAGAAATGAGAGCGTGTCGCAACAATTTTACTGGCATTGGATAGAAAGAGGAAAACAGTTGATAAAGCGAAAATTTCTAGGTTCCACAACTTCAACCACCTCAGATGTGTGATTCTTATTCCATACAGAGGTGAACAACACCCCTATAAAGAGCAAACAACTATGGTGAATGTCGTATAGCAAGAGTATTAATGTGATCCTTCCAAGAAAGATCATGAGAAAAAAGACACACTGAGAATGTTAAGGGATAGACGAAGGTTTAAATTGTGTTTTCGAAGATGTCATAGTTGAGTGGAATGTTGAATTGATTGTCAAGTAGAAAGATAAAGGAACTGAGATTTTTTGAGACATTGTAAATGATCGTATTTTCTCTGCACCAATTTGAAATGCGAGAAAGGTCAGTGGTTAAATAATTGTTGTTGGATTGCACACCTTTCAAAACGAAAGGAATAATGAGGAGTGGATTTGTCTGCAAAGAAGTGGATTGATAATGAAGAAATTAAGAGAAGGTCATTAATAAAAGGTAGAAAAGAGTTAACTATAGGACAGATCCCAGAGAAATACAACTATTACTACATTTAATATATAAAGAATCAACGGTGACCATCTACAGCAGCAGCTATAAAACGACTGGAGAGGAAATCAGGTAGAAGGATAGATATCAAAAGAGAGGTTTAGAAATCAAAGCTTTGTGTCAGACTCTATCGGTTAATTTCGATACGTTCAGCGTCACAGCAAAAGATTCGCCAAAAGGCCGAAGAACAAAAAGAAAGTCAGAAAGAAGAGAAAGATCACGAGTAGAGCTTTCTTTAAGAAGGTCATACTGGCCATTAAAAGTAAGATTAGAATAACTGAGATACTTCTCAATCTTCCTGTTAAGAATGGATTCAAAAACTTTGGAAAGAAGGGAGGGTAGAGAGAGCTCCCAACCCCCCCCCCCTATTTTCGGCAAAGATTGATTGATTGAGCCATTTATATATATATATATATATATATATATATATATATATATATATATATATATATATATATATATATATATATATATATATATATATATATATATATATATATATATATATATATATATATATATATATATATATATATATTTCTTCCGGTGGGCAAAGGCCGGAGGCCTACTGAATTCCACCGGAGTTGGAAAAATTCTTTTCAGGTCGATGTTCGGCCGACGTGTCCAGATACACGGCGTTTGAAAGTATGCAAGTCAAAGGAAGTTTGGAAAACAGATAAAGGGAGTGTGTTCCAAACTTTACCAGTAGAGTATATATAAGAATGAGCATAGCGGTTAAGTCTGGGGTCAGAGAGTTGGACAGAGAAAGGATGAGACTGTGCAGAAAATGTCGAGTCGCCCTGGCTCTTCTCAATGGAGGAGGTATGCGACGAGAGAGTTCAGAAGAGCAGTGTTCGTTGTAATAGCGATGGTATAGAAAGAGTGACGCAACAATTCGACGGGCAGAAAGAAACTGGAGAGAGTTAGTAAGAGCAGGAGAGTTGATGAGACGAAATGCTCTAGACTCCACCTTCTCAAGCAAAACTGTATGAGTGGAGCCACCCCAGATGTGTGAAGCATACTCCATACAGCGACGAACAACACTCCTATACA
>SEYY01000962.1:15000-18327 GCA_009176605.1 Armadillidium nasatum
CATTAATGAAAAGCAGAAAAAGTGTTGGGGATAGGACAGAACATTGAGGAACACCACTATTAATAGGTTTAAAGGAAGAACAGTGGCACTCTACAACAGTGGCTATAGAACGATCGGAAAGGAAATTAGAGAGAAGATCACAGAGAGAAGGATAGATAGCTAAAGAGGGAAGTTTAGAAATCGAAGCTTTGTGCCAGACTCTATCGAAGGTTTTCGATATGTCCAGCGCCACAGCAAAGAATTCACCGAAATACCAAAGAACAGAGTACCAAGAGTCAGAGAAGGGAAAGAAGATCATCAGTAGAGCGTTTCTTACGAAACCCATTCTTTCAATCAGAGATAAGATTTGAAGGATTGAGATGATTCCAAATCTTCCTCCTACTGATAGATTCGAAAACTTTAGAGATAACGGAGGTCAAAAATGGGATAGTAGTTGGAGGGTTGAGAGGGATCCCCCTTCTTCGGTGCAAGCTGAATGAGTACACGTTTCCAGCAAGAAGGAAAGGTTTAAGTAGAAAGACAGAGACGAAATAGTTTACCAAGGCAGGGTGCAAGCTCGGAAGCACAGGTTTTGAGGACCACAGGTGAGATACCATCAGAACCTTACTCCTTCTTAGTATTAATTAAGCTCAGAGAGAGCAGAAAAACGTCTTCAGAAGAAATTATAATTTTAGGCATAAAAGAGTTGGAGGGGGTTGAAGGATGAGGAATAGCTTCGGAATCGTCTAAGGTTGAATTAGAGGCAAAAGTCTGAGAGAAGAGTTCAGCTTTAGAAGAAAGTAAAACAGCAGTTGTGCCGTAGGAAG
Source organism: Armadillidium nasatum (assembly GCA_009176605.1). NCBI lineage: Eukaryota > Metazoa > Arthropoda > Malacostraca > Isopoda > Armadillidiidae > Armadillidium > Armadillidium nasatum. Next base: position 15,807 of record SEYY01000962.1, read on the forward strand.
ATACTAAAGGAGGGAAAGAGGGAGAAGAAAAGTTAGAGTTGACATTTTTTGCAAAATGCCAGAAAGAATGTGAAAAAGAAGAACGAGAAAGATTTTTACATTTTCTACGGAGAAAGGAGTTTTTAGTGTTACGAATGATACATTTTTTCACGATTCCGGGATGAAATATAATTTGCATGGGTTTCTGGAGTTTGAAGGCGATGATAATCCAAGAAGGCAGCATCACTGCTGCGGTTAGCGCGAGAACAAGCAGAGTTAAACCAAGGTTTGTTAGGTTTAATAGAAAGGGAAAAGAATGGAATGTACACCTCCATGCCAGAGAGAATCTCCTTGGTTATGCGTTCTGCACACTCCGAGGGACCCCTCCCACGGAAGCAATAATCATTCCATGGGAAATCAAAGAAGTTCAACTGCAAGCCGACCAGTTTGCGGCACCGAAATGCCACAAACGTTTCCTTTCAATAGAATTGGGTTTTGCCTGCGGAACACTTGAAGAGATAGAAGAGGATACAGAGATAAGAAGGTGATCGGAGGAAGGGCATTAACAGTATAAAGAGAAGGATTAGAAGTTAGATAATGGTCTAGAATGTTGGGTTCATCTCCAAAACGATCAAGGTTATGAGTAGGGAGCTGCACAACTGCTCAAGGTCGTTTTGGATAGCGAAATGGAAGGCACGTTCACCAGCTGTATCATGAGAACTAGAATAAAGCTATTGACGGTGGTGAACATTGAAATCACCTAATATGATGATTTCAGAGAAAGGAGAAGAAGAGAGAATATGCTCTATTTTGGAATTTAAAAAGTCGAAGAATTTAGGATAATCAGTAGAATTAGGAGATAAATAAACAGAACAAATGAATTTAGTCGTAGAATATCGAAGGAGCCTGAGAAATAAGGTGGAAAATTCGTAAGACTCCAAATTAAAGACATCATAACAAACGACATCGTTGCGTACGTATGCACAACAACCGCCTTTGGCTGAAAATTGAGGATAGGGATAGTAGGAGGAAACAGAATAGGGTTTGCTATCAGAAAGCTCAAACATCTGAGTTTCAGTCAAGAATAAGAGGTGAGGTCTAGAAGAAAAGAGGTGATGTTCAACAAAGTGGAAATTGGAGTGTAGACCGCGAATGTTGCAGAAATTAACGAAAAAAATAGACTTTGCATCAGAACAAGCCAGATGTAGTGGAGTAAACCCCATTACAGGAGGTTACCAACTCCCAAGTGGTAATGGAGGAAGGGGTGGATGAGGGGCTAATTTTGGAAGCCGCCCTTGGGGCTTCTCTGAGACTGCTGTTGTTAACGCCATTATTATTATTTTTTTTTTTAATAGTTGGTGTCTGTAATAGTGTAATAGTATTTTATGTGTGTGAAAGAGCCTATTCCGTGTAGTAGAAGGTGGATGAGGCGAAAGGGAGCGAAGTTGGGCACTGGATGAGATGGGAAGTACCCTTAATCACATACCCAATGGGTGGTAATCTCAACGCCTCGGAGGCTACTTCCCTCCCTATATATATATATATATATATATTATATATATAATATATATAAATATATATATATATAATATATATATATATATATATATATATATATATATATTATATATATATATATATATATATATATGCGTGTTGTGTGGTGTGTGCGTTTTGCGTTCATATGAAATACTTTTGTAGGAATTAATTAAGTAATAAAAATGTTGCAAACCTTTTTAATGATCATGTTTATGCCAATGGTTTTGAATTTCTTCAATCTGGTGAAATTTTTCTTACTCTTTCTTTTGTTTTAGTCTTTTAATTTAATCTTTTTTTTTTTTTTTTTTTTTTTTTGGTCTTTAGATACAGAGATAGTTTTGTTTATTATTATTATTATTATTATATTATTATTATTATTATTATTATTATTATTAATAATAATAATATAAATATTAGTGGTAGAAATTTTTTTTTATTGTTACCATTATAATTATTATCTTTGGTACTAGTAATAATATTCTACTTACAGTTTTTTTTGTCTATTATCTACATATATAAACAAAAGAGAATTAATAAGTTTTGATGTATGCATTTCATGTATGATAAAATATTTACATTTTTATGAGAATATAGAATGTATGAAACAAAATTTGGCCATAGAACGAATTCGTCCCCTTAGAAACCCTTTTCAGTTAAAAAAGAAAACGAAAATGTTTATATATTTGTATTCTTATTTTATGCATTATTGTAATCTTTTTTTATTTAGATAAAAAAAAAGTTATTTGATTTCATCATTATTGTTATTATTATTATTATTATTATTATTATTATTATTATTATTATTATTATTATTATTATTATTATTATTATTATTACTTGAATTTATTCAGAATGATTTAAAAAACATTTCCTTTGAACCAAAGACAGGATCAGAAGCCCTTAAAGATGCCATTGAATGGTTCGTCTCAAATTCAACGAGTGAAGGTTTTACAGTTTACAAAGAAAATTTTACTGCTCCATTTGGGTTAGGTGAGATAATGAT
>SEYY01000962.1:18427-23427 GCA_009176605.1 Armadillidium nasatum
TATATATATATATATATATATATATATATATATATATATATATATATATATATATATATATATATATATGGGTTTAACAAAAACATGAAAACAGCAGAAAGAAAGAATGAGATTATGACACAGGTGTTCGTTTATTACGTGTGGTAAGTAAACTATAAGCATCAGTTGCTTTGTATTCAGCATTCAATGGGGATACAAGTTTGGAATACTTGGGCTTACAGAGTTTGAAAGAAGACAAATTGTTAGTGCCCACCCTAGCAGTTATTTGATGTATAACGAAGTATTGTATCCAAATGTAATGTGCTTCCGGAAAAAATATTATCTAATAAGTTTATCCTTTAAATCTATTAATAGTGGTGTTCCTCAGGCTTCTATCCTATCACCAACACTTTTATTTTGCTTTTCAATACCTTCTCTCTATTACTTTATCACCTATCCACTCATGCTGATGCCTCCACCCTTCATTACTCTTTTCAGTTTGAAAGACACATCTCTCAACAGCAGTTAATTGATGCTAGAGCGGTGACTTTGAAGCAGCTAACCCCTGATCTTTCTCGTATTTCAAATTGGAGCTGAGAAAACAAGCTTGCTTTCAATGCCTCAAAAACTCAGTTCCTACATCTCTCTACTCGATACAACCTTCCACACAGCTATAACATCTTCGAAAACACACAACTTAAACTTTCATCTGTCCTTAATATTCTTGGTGTTTCGTTTACTCGTGATCTTTCTTATGAGGATCAAATTAATTCTCTTTCTAACCAAGCATATAAAATGTTTTGTATTCTGAGACGCCTTCAGAATTTCTTCACTCCACTCTGGTAGCTTGTTCTTTATAGGAGTTCTGTTCTTACCTGTATGGAGTATGCTTTACAGAATACACATAAGGGGGGGTTCCATTCATGCAGCTCTTGTTGAGAAGGTGTAGTCTAGATCCTTTCATCTTATCAACTTTCCCTCTCTCATTAATTCTCTCCAGTCTCTTTCTGCCTGTCGAAGTGTTGCGTCACTTCCCATACTATTGCTTACGAACTCTTCAATTTCCACTACGTTAAAATATCTTTTGTAAAACATAAATTTTAAAATATCTAACACATCAGATATTCAAAGTTAAGAAAAATTTCAATGACGGCTGTTAGATCACGTATAAAATTAGTTAGTTCAACGAGGCAGTTGGCCCAATCTTCACTATGTAGCAAATAAGCAAAATGCCAAGTACCTAGGAAGAATGGGCAGTTGTCCAACAACGATATAGCTTGTGGGCAAGAGCAAATGTGTTAAAATTCACAGACAGAAACCGAAAAATAAAATGCAATATTGAATATCTTAAAACCTAACATTTAATTTTATGATTGGAAATATCTTTTGTCTTAAATTCAAATTCGTTTTTCACTAAATTACTTTATAGTTTATTCTTCATACAATGCAAGATTCTTTTACAGGTAATAAGCCAGCCTTCTTAAATGCTTTATACCGTTATTACTAGGTTTAAATATACTAAGTTTTATTTTAATTAATCATTACAGAAATGAAGAAAAACTGGAAATGACAAGTCCTCGATACGCAAATATGCACATCCTTGGATTGGGCTCGACTGTACCAACGCCAGCAGAAGGAATAACAGCAGATGTCTTTGTGGTTTCGTCCTTTGAAGAGCTTGCTGCTTCTTCAGATAAGGTAATTCTTCCTATATTATAATAAAGGTATTATAATAATGACTGGCTTTTCTGTAGAGTTCAGTTAATAAAAATAACTTATTTTTAACAGTTTTAACTTTAAAAACCTTATACTAAAGTTTCAAGAAGAAAATAATCGATATTGACGAAACAGTTTTCCACATTATCCAATTTATCAGATTTTTTTTTAACAATATAAAATATATATAATATATATATATATATATATATATATATATATATATATATATATATATATATATATATATATATATATATATATATATATATATATATATATATATTACTTTTACTTCATTACTTCAGCTTCCAGGTAGGCATCATCTGCCTGTCAGCAGGTGAAGCTTCCTCCTCCATCCATCTCTATCAGCGAATTGGCCTTCTCTTCTCAGTTGCGTGATGTTCGGGAAGCGATGCCTCTCCAACACCTCTCTCCACATCGTCCCTCCATCTCTTCTTAGGTCTTCGCCTCGGTCTCCTGCCCACCGGTCTCCACTCCCAACATCTCCTCTTCCATCCTCCATCCTCTCTAGATGCCTCAACCATCTCAGTTGGGCCCTTTTTATCTTATTTCTAATGTTACTTACCCCTATTCTCTCTCTTGTGTGTTCGTTTCTTATTCTGTCTCTTCTGCTCTTTCCTATCATCGTCCTTAAGGGCCTCATCTCTGCTTCCTGTATTCTACTTCTTGTCACAGTGGTTACTGTTGTCCAACATTCCGCGCCATATGTCAATATGGGCGTCTATATACTCTCATAAATTACTCTTTTTGCTTGCAAAGGCACATTTTGGTTCTTTAACAATGGGTAGAAGCAATTCACGCTTCTTCCATATTTGCCTATTCTCTCCGCGATATCTCCCTCCGCTCCTCTCGCACTTCCAAATACTCTTCCCAAATACTCAAATCTTTCAACCTCTTTTATATTTCTTCCTTCAACTTGAATTTTTTCTCTTTCTCTATTTACTCTCACAAATACAATCTTTTCCTTATTCATTTCAAACCAGCTCTCTCCAAACATAGATTCCACCTTTCTAGTCCTTCCCTCTACCACCACACTCCCAAAAAAGCAATATCGTCGGCGTACCCCAAAATACCCCACTCGTCATCCTTATCCCATCCAGCTTTAAAGTCATTTATGACCTTATCCAATTAAGCTATAAACAACAGGGATGAAAGCACACTCTCCTGCTTCACCCCTGCCTTCACCTCAAACCACTTCTCATTATCGTGTTCTGTCCATCACTTTACATATGCACACCTCATTCAAGCTTTTAATTACATTCATCATTCTTCCCACCACTCCATATTCCTCTCACAAACACTTCCACAGACCGCTTCTCGGCACCGAATCAAAGGTTTTTTTAAATCTATACAAGCCACACTAACTCCTACATTATACTCATTATATTATACATTATTTATCTCAAGATAAAAACAAGATCCGTTGTTCTTTTATTTTTCCTATATCCATGTTGTTCCACTCCCAACTGCTTCCTCGATCATCACTCTCAGTTTTCTCTCTATCATTCTTTCGTATACCTTCACTATAGGATTTATCAGAGATATTCCCCTATAGCTCTCACAGACACCAGAGTCTCCCTTTCCTTTGTATATCGGGACAATTATTGTTCTTCCCCATTCCTCCGGGATTCTTCCTCTCCTCCAGCACTTGTTGAATACTTATATTATATATTTCTTTACTCGAGTCCCCGCTTCTCTCGCCAATTGTATTCCCACTCCATCCTCACCTGGCGCTTTACCATTTTTCATCCTTGCAAGAGCCTCCTCAAACTCCTGTTCCATGAACTCATTCTCCTCCTCTCCACCCTGTTCTCTTCGACCCTCCTCCGCCTCCAATTCTCTGTTCTCACCTTCCACATTTAATAACGACTCCAAATATTCTATCTATCTTTCATTTATCTCTTCTGCAGTCACCGTCACTTCTCCATTCACATTTTTTATGTTATTTAACTTCTTTTTATTCCTTCTGTATGATCTTGGGAATCCAAATAACAACGATATATTTGCTCTTTGAGATCCTTGTCTATCCTCTCCCCCAGCTATCTTTCTCTGCTCTCCTTTTTACTCCTTTTGCTTCGTTTCTTGTGATTACTTTTTCTTCTCTCGTTTCAGGATTCTTCCTTCTCTGCCAGATTCTCATCTCTTTTGTTTTTCGTTTTACCTCTTCTTTTACTTCCTCTGTCCAACATAGCTTGTGCCTTCTCTTTCCACGCCCCATCCACTTTTCTCCCAGTACTCCCAGACCCACCTCCTTTGAGCACCTCTCCACAATTGACCATTTCACCTCACCACTCTCCTATCATCCATTTTTTTTTCGCTTATCCTTCTTTCGTATTCAGTTCTTTTTTTTTGTTCTTTCGGACTCTTTGTTTTATGATCTTACTCTTATACAGGTATTGTTTTCTAAAGTTTCTTATTTTAACCTTTACCACTATCATTCGGTGATCTGCATCTAAAGACACTCCAGGAATCACCTTCACATCGTTCATTATCCTTTTATCTGACGAATTTAAGTAGTCTATCATTGATCTTTGGTCAAAACCTCCTGAATTCAAGTTCCAACTGTACCTTGTGTACATGTGCGATTCTCTATACTTGAAAAAGCTATTTATTACTTTCAGATTGTTTCTTACACACATATCAATAAATCTCTCACCCTCTGGGTTTCTCACTTCCTCTCTGAACGGTCCAATGAACTCCTCCACTCCCACTCCCACTCTCTCTCTCTCTCTCTCTCTCTCTCTCTCTCTCTCTCTCTCTCTCTCTCTCTCTCTCTCTCTCTCTCTCTCTCTTTTCCCAACTATAGCATTGAAATCTCCCATTATTAGAGTCACCGCACCTTCATCTGTTTTGTAAACTTCCTCCAGTATTTCCATGAACGTATCCTTATCCTCCTGGGTACATCCCTTTTGTGGAGCATTCACTTGAAAAATTCTATGTTTCTTACCCCCAAGCTTTAGTGTACATACCATCAGCCTTTCGCTTTTCAGTTGCACCTCCTGTATGTAAGGTGACAACCTTGGCCCCACAATCATGGCCACTCCATGCCTGCTTCCTCCTCCCTCTTCCCACGAGAACATTAAAACATAACCGTCTCCCAAATCTTTTCGCTCTCTCTTCCTCCAATTCTCGTCTCTTCCATATCCATGATGTCTATGCTCCTCTCCCTCATCACCTCCAAAATCCCCTTCCTTCTTATCTTTAAAAGTAGCTGTATACAGGCTACTTATTTTAAGCTTAGTCAGATTCATAGCCCATTTTCTGTTAAAGGTTCGTCTTCT
>SEYY01000962.1:28427-42017 GCA_009176605.1 Armadillidium nasatum
CTTAAATACAGGATGATTGGAATGTAATGAAATTTAAAAGTTTAAAAAATTTAAGTTTTACGTTAGTTTTTTTATATTTTAAAATAAAACGGTTAATAGATTTTAATTTAAACCTGGAAATTGTTCACATCAACAAAAATTGATTTTGGTTTAAAAATTTATTTTATTTATTGATTTTACTTATTCCTAGTTTTTAATCATGGCTTAATAAAAGTACTAAATAATCTTTAAAATATTGAGGGTACCAAAATGGCTTATTTATTCTGCCATGCAGATGAAAATGGGGATTTTGAAAACAGTCCAAATGTACAGTATACTATATATATATATATATATATATATATATATATATATATATATATATATATATATATATATATATATATATATATATATATATATATATATATATATATATATATATATATATATATATATATATATATATATATATATGGAGGGAGGTAAAGGGAAGCGAGGTGGAAGGAGTGGAAGAAGAATGGTGTAAATTGAAAGGAGCATTGGTGAAGGTTGCAAGAAGGGTATGTGGAGTGAAGTGGATAGGGATCAGTAGACGTAAGGGTGGTAAGTGGTGAATGAGGAGTTTGGAAATTTGGTGAAAAGGAAGAAAGAAGCCTTTAACAGGTATTTGGGCACGAAGGAGGATAGGAATTGGGTGGTGAATAAAGAGAGATGTATGGAGGGGAAAGGTCAAAAAAGAGAGTAGAAGAGGATTGGAGCGGAAAACTAGCAGAAAATTTTAAAGAAAGAAGTGAAGGAGGTGAACAAAGAGAAGTGAAGGAGAGAAGAGAAAGGGGAGGGAGTGAAGAGGGAGGATAATGAGTTTATTCAAGGAGAGAAAGATGTGGGAGAGAGGTAGAGGGAATATTTTAGTGAATTACTGAATGGGAATAAAGTAATGAGGGTTGGGGGTGAGGAGGTGGTTGTGAGAGGGGAGGAATGGGGAGTGTAGAGGTGGATTGGGCGATTGGAGGACGTAGAAGAATTCAAATATTTGGAAATGTTGGTGAGAGGTAGTGACTGGGGAAGAGGAGAGGAGTATTAGTAGAGTGGAGGTGGTAGTAGCAGTGAGGAAGGTGAAGAAGAGAAAGTCGGCAAGGATGGTTCGGTATCCATGGTTAAATGATAAAGGAAAGGAGCTGGATTTGGTTAACTGGCTGGTTAGAGTATTTAATGTGTGTTGGGAAGAAGGGAGAGTGCCTCAGGAATGGCAATATGCTTGTATAGTGCCTATATAAAGGAAAAGGATGAATATTATGATTATGAATAATATGTATAAAAATTATTGGGGAATATGTCTACTGAGTGTTGTAAGGAAATTTTATGGGACGGTATTAGCGACAAAAATGAAACAATTGACAAGAGAGGGGACGGAATAGGAACAAGGAGGTTTTAGAGAAGGTAGGGGATGTATTGACCATGTGTTTACGCTAAGGATTATTGGTGAGAAATTGCATGAAAAAGATAAAGTGGGAGTATGCATGCTTTATAGATTTGGAGAAAGCTTATGATAGGGTATGTATAAGGAAGTTGTTCGAAGTATTGAGAGAGAGATTGGAGGTCTGAGGAAGGTTATTGAAAGGGATCAAAGCCTTTTATAAAACTGTAGAGCGAAGTTGCGGGTGAAAAGAGAGCTTACTGATTGGTTTAAAGTAGGAATGGGGTTGAGACAGAGATGCGTAATGTCCCCATTATTATTTAGCCTGTTGATGGATGATATAGTTAGGGAAATGGAGAGGGAAGGGAAAGGTGGGGAGGGTGAATGGGAGGTAAATATACTACTGTTTGCTTATGATGTGGTGCTTGTGGGATTCTGAAGAAAAGAAGGGAATGTTGGTGAGAGAATTTGTGGAGAAATGAGCAATCAAAGTATTGGGAATAAATCCAGCCAAAAATAAAGTGATGAAAGTGTGGGGTGAGGAGGTGGTTGTGAGAGAGGGGAGAAATGGAGAGTGTAGAGGTGGGGGGGAAGCGATTGGAGGACGTAGAAGAATTCAAATATTTGGAAATGTTGGTGAAAGAAAAAGGGGAGATGGAAAAAAAATAAAGAATAGAGAGGTGGAATGAATGAAAGTGAAATGAGGATTAAGAGAAGTGTGGAAGAAAGGGAAAACGTCAAAGGAAATTAAGGTACGAATCTTTGAGTGTCTGTGCTTGTCATCTGTAAGTATGGATTTTAAACATGGATGATGAATGCTCAGGTGAGGAAAAGATTGAATGTATTTGAGATGAAGGGACTGAGAACGATATGAGGTTTGAGATGGATAGATAGGATCAGAAACGATAGAATAAGGGAGATATGTGGATGGAAAAGGGGAATGGTTGATAGAATCAGAGGAGGGTGTACTAAGGTAGTTTGGGCATGTGTGTAGAATGAATGAAGTCAAAATAGCGTGCAAGATGCTTAAATCCGAGGTTGAGGAAGGCAGAAGGAGAAGAAGGCCAAAGTGGAGATGGATGGATTGTAGTGAGGGAGAAGTTGGGAGGAAGGGGTTTGAATTTGAAAGGGGGCAGCGGAGTTGCGGAGGACAGAGGTAGTAGATAAAGGGCTGTGGTGAGGGGAGGGGGTGAAAGGTGAGGTGTATATGTACGTGTGCGAAGAAATTATGGCGTGCACCACCCCACGAAAGTGAGAAAGATGGAAAGCGAAATATATATATATATATATATATATATATATATATATATATATATATATATATATATATATATATATATATATATATATATATATATATATATATATATATATATATATATATATATAGATCAGTAGTTGTTACAATTTTATAGGTTCTTGAGTATTAGCATTTTTAATTTTCGCAACAACAACAACAACAACAACAACAACAAAAAAAAAAAAACTGATATTCCAGAGTAATTTTGGTGGTTTATTTAATTTATGATTACTTGGTATTTGGATATATAATTTTCCCTCTTTAATGGTTCGAAATTTGAAAATTCCATTTTTTCATACCATATATACTGTAGAAGCTTCGAATATATATATATATATATATATATATATATATATATATATATATATATATATATATATATATATATATATATATATATATATATATATATATATATATATATATATATATATATATATATATATATATATATATAAAGAATTTCAATATGATTCTAGACTTTATTTCATTAATTTGAAAGGTGGAGTGTTCATTTCTTGGATGGGTGCAAAAGCAATAAAAAACTTGGGTCTGAATCCTCGAAGAACTTTCAGAGCAGTTTTGTTCTCAGCCGAAGAACAAGGAATTTGGGGAGGAGATGTATATATATATATATATATATATATATATATATATATATATATATATATATATATATATATATATATATATATATATATATATATATATATATATATATATATATATATATATATATATATTAATACTTACAACCTTTCCCACAATGGTGGGGTGTTGTCAATCGCAGGCCACGTCCATCCAAACACTCACCCCTTCACATATCTTTTCCATTCATTCCTATCCTCTGTCAACCGCACACCCTCATCCCAATTCATCCCTCAATCCCTTAACAGCTCCTTGACATTACTCATCCAACTTCCCCTCGGTCTCCCCCTATCTCTTACACCCTCCACTACTGAAACAAATACCTTTTTAGCCATTCTGTCTTCATTCATCCTACAAACATGTCCAAACCATCTCAGCATACTTTGTTCAGCTCTCTCAACCAAGCTCTTTCTTCATCCACACATTTCTTTATTCTAACATTCCTGACTCTATCACTTCTACCAACTCCATAAACCGCTCTCATACCTTTCATTTCGAAAACTTCTTTTTTTTCCTCTTTCTAGCGTTCAACCTCCAAACTTCACTTCCATACATAACCACCGGTATACAGCATCCCTCAAACATTCTCACCTTCACTTCCCTTGGTAACCTTCCTCTATCCCAAATATCCCTCAAACCACCTAACACCTTCTCTCCTTCTCTTATTCTATAACCAACTTCATCACTCATACTAACATCAGCCTCTCCAAAAATCACCCCCAGATACTAAATTAAATAAAGTGACTATCTCCAATTTCTCCCTACCTACTTTAATTTGTAAATCATCTCCCTCAACCACACCCCTCTCCCCTCCTTTCCCATTTTTCATCTATAGCACTACTCTTACACGCAATTACTCTTAAACCCAAATCATCACAACCCTTTACAAACTCATCCACCAATACTTTCAAATTTTCATGTGTTTCAGCAAAAAGTACCACATCATCCGCATGCATCAACACATTTGCATCCCATATACCATCATGTTCTCTCATTCTCACCCCTTTCCCTACCCTATCCATTTTACTAACCACTTTATTAATAAATAAATTAAATAACCCCGGAGACATTACACAACCCTGTCGAAGACCATTATTTACATAAAAAAACTCAGTCTCCATTCTGTTCACTCTCACACATGCCCTGCTATTCCGATATAATGCTCTAATACCTTCTCGTACTTTATCCTCAATATCATACTCACTCAGGACCTCCCACAGTTTATTCCTACCTACCTTATCGTAAGCTTTTTCCATGTCCATAAAACACATGCACACATCCTTCTTTTTATCTCTACTTTTCTCTTCAATCATTCTTAATATAAAAACCTGATCCATACACTCCTTCCTTCTCTGAAACCCCCCTGTTCCTCTCCTATTAACCCATCCATCCCTACCCTATTCAGTAAAATTCTTCCATACATTTTCCCCACAACGCTAAGTAAACTTATCCCCCTACTCACACTCAAACTTATCACCCTTACCTTTATACAAAGAAACCACACATGCATCCTGCCAATCTTGTGGTACTACACCCGTTGTCAAACATAAATTAAATAAAATCTTAGCATCCACTCTACCACACTCACACCCCTTCCAACAGCATCTCCCCACTTATTCCATCCAAACCCGTAGATTTACCTCTTTTCACTTTCCTCAAAGCTTTACCTATTTCTTCTATAAGGATTCCCCCCTCAGACTCATCCACCATCCCTCCCATATCCCTCATCACAGCCACACTCCTACCTCCCCTCACATTTAACAACCTACTAAAATACTCCATCCATCTTGCTCCAACCTCCCTTTCTTCCTGTCTTATTTCTCCGTCTAAGCCCTTTATCCTCCCTCCTCTCACCTCCCCTTTATTCCTTACCTTACTCACCTCCTTTCAAAACATCTTCTTCCTTTCTCTAAATCTCTCCACTATTTTATTACCCCATTTTATATCTGCTCTTTCTTTCGCTCTTCTTACCTCTCTTTTAGCAATCCTCTTTTATCCTCTTTTTTATCTCTATATATATATATATATATATATATATATATATATATATATATATATATATATATATATATATATATATATATATATATATATATATATATATATATATATATATATATATATATATATATATATATATATATATATATATATATATATATATATATATATATATATATATATATATATATATATATATATAATTTTTAAATAAAAAAATTAAATTTAAAATTTTTAAAAAAATAAAAAAAAAAAAAATTTTGGACTCCTTTTTTTTCCTTTTATTCTTTCTGCAAGATTTTTATTAATGGATCATCATCATCATTGCTTTTCCATCTAAAGCAAGTTTCTTAGAAGTTAAATCTTTCTGCAATAACTCAAACTTCTTTATAATATATCAGTAATGTTCTCAAACCTTGTATGGAATATGAGCCATACAGTTTTAAAAATTCGACCAATACTTCTTCTCTTCAAAAGGTATGACCAGACCTTTCTCATCCAGCCAATTCATACATTCTCATTGATTATCTCTAAGATTATCTTTAATATCTGTCTATTAGTCGAGCTATTACATCACTCTCTTTCTCTCTCTTTTTACACTACAGCTATGATAATATACATTGCTCTTTTGGTCTCTTTAGTCTCATTCATCCTTTGAGTTGATGTCGTGACAGATGTTTTCTATTCTATTCATTCTAATTTTATTCGGTCAAATTCTTTCTTTCCATTTCCTAAAGTGAATGTTTGAAATTTTAATATTTTAGGCATATTTCGCTGCTCATGGAGAAGAAAAAGAAAACTTTCAATTAGTCATGGAATCCGACATGGGAACTTTCACTCCCTATGGCATTGATTTTTCGGGGACAGACGAAGCGACTTGTATGATGAAAGAAATTGTTTCACTAACATATCTTCTTGGAACAACTGAAGTACGTAAAATTTTATTTTCTTATTTTCCTAATGATAAGCTGTATTACAATAATCTTCAATAACTATTCTTATGTTCAGACAGGGTCCCCTGCAGATACTTCAGATTTAGGAGGATTTACATCAGTCGGAGTGCCAACAGGTAAAAATTTATTTTTTGTATAAAAACATTCACATCAGATGTATTACGTTTCTATTATAATTTATTAAAAAGCTTCCTAACCTTATTAGGATTTCGTTTGGAAATGAGTATTAGTTTCAAACCTAGAAACTATATATATATATATATATATATATATATATATATATATATATATATATATATATATATATATATATATATATATATATATATATATATATATATATATATATATATATATATATATATATATATATATATATCCTCCAGTGGGCAAAGGACGAAGGCCTACTAATTTCCACCGGAGTTGGGGAACATCAGATTTTAGGCCTAAAAGGCCAACGTGTCCAGATACACGGCTTTTAAAAGTGTGCAAGTCAAAAGAAGCCGGGAAAACAGATAAAGGGAGTGTATTCCAGACTTTACCAGTAGAGTATATTTACATGGTTGAGCATAGCAGTTAAGTTTGGGATCGGAAAGTTGGACAGAGAAAGGATGAGAATGTGTAGAAAGGCTTGTCGCACGAGCTCTTCTCAATGGAGGAGGTATGCGACGAGAGTTCAGAAGAGCAATGTCCATTGTAATAGCGAGAGTAATGAAAGAGTGACGCAACAATCCGACGGGCAGAAAGAGACTGCAGAGAGTTAGTGAGAGCGGGAGAGTTGATGAGACGAAAAGAACTAGACTCCACCTTCAAAAGGAGAGCTGTATGAGTGGAATCACCACAGATGTGCGAGGCGTAATTTACACAGAGGCGAACAACACTCCTATAGAAAGCAAGCAACAGGGGTGGCATAAAGAAATTCTGAAGGCACCTCAGAACATCCAACCTCTTAGAAGTTTGCTTAGAAAAAGAAGTTATGTGATCTCAACTAGAAAGTTCACGAGGAAAAAAAAAACGAAAATATTAAGAACAGATGAATGTTTGGGTTGCGTGTTTTCGAAGAAGATATCATAGTTGTGTGGAAGATTGTGTCGAGTAGAGAGATGGAGAACTGAGTTTTTGAGCCATTGAGAAAGACCATGTTTTCTCTGCCTCAATTTGAAATACGTGAAAGATCAGAGGTTACTTACTCCAAGGCTACTCTCCTTGCGTCTATTAACTGTTGTTGGGAGCGGCGTTTTTCAAACTGGATGGAGTAATGAAGGGTGGAGTCATCAGCATTGGAGTGGATAGGAGATGAAGTAATAGAGAGAAGGTCATTAATGAAAAGAAGAAAAAGTGTTGGGGATAGGATAAAACCCTGAGGAATACCACTGTTAATAGAATTAAAGGATGAACAGTGGCCGTCTACAACAGATGCTATAGAACGACCGGAAAAGAAATTAGAGAGAATATCACAAAGTGAAGGATAGATATTGAAAGAGGGAAGTTAAGAAATCAAAACCTTGTGACAGATTCTATCGAAGGCTTTCGGTGTGTCCAGTGCGACAGCGAAAGATTCACCGAAAGGAAGAAGAGCAGAGGACCAAGAATCAAAGAGAAGGGAAAGTAGATCACCAGAAGAGCGTTTCTTACGAAAGCCATACTGGCGATCGGAGATAAGATTGGATGAATTGAGATGTTTCCAAATCTTCCTGGTAAAGATAGATTCGAAAAGTTTAGAGAGAACGGAAGTCAGAGAAACGGGGAGGTAGTTAGAGGGTTGAGAGGGATCCTTCTTCTTCAACAGAGGTTGAATGAGCACACGTTTCCAGCAAGAAAAGAAGGTTGAAGTAGAGAGACAGAGACGAAATAGTTTACCAAGGCAGGGTGCAAGCTCGGAAGCACAAGTTTTGAGAACCACAGGAGAGATACTATCAGGACCGTACTCCTTCTTGGTATTAAGCTCAAAGAGTAGAAACCACGTCTTTAAAAGAAATTATAATTTTAGACATAAAAGAGTTGGAGGGGGTTGAAGGATGAGGAATAGCTCCGGAATCGTTTAAAATCTGAATTGGAGTCAAAAGTCTGAGCGAAGAGTTCAGGTTTAGAAGAAGGTAAAACAGCAGTTGTGCCGTCAGAAGATACTAAAGGAGGGAAAGAGGAAGAAACAAAGTTAGAGTTGACATTTCTTGCAAAGAGAGTGAAGAAGAGGAACCAGAAAAATTATGGCATTTTCTACGGAAAAAAAGAGTTTTTGGTGTTGCGGAGAATAGATTTTTCACGATGCCGGGATGAAATATAATTTGCGTGAGTTTCTGGACTTTAAAGACGACGGTAATCCCTGAAGGCAGCATCCAGTAGTATAACATGAGAACAAGCAGAGTTAAACCAAGGCTTGTTAGATTTAGTAGAAGGGAAATAATATGGAATGAACGTCTCCATGTCAGAGAGAATCACCTCAGTAATGCTTTCTGAACACTCAGAGGGACCCCTCCCACGGAAGCAATAATAATTCCACGGGAAATCGAAGAAGTACGACTGCTTGGAGCACCAAAATGCAACAAATGTTTTCTCGCACTAGGAGGGAGTCATTCCTGCGGAAGACATGAAAAGATAGAAAATGATACGGAAATTAGAAGACGATCGAAGAAACCCAGAGGAGGAAAGAGTTTAACAGCATAATGAGAATGTTGGGTTCATCTCCAAGTGATCAAGGATACGAGTAGGGAGCTGCACGAACAGCTTAAGGCATTTTGGATATCAAAATAGAAGGTACGTTCACCTGCTGTATCATGAGAACTAGAAGAAAGTCATTTTCGGTGTTGAATATTGAAATTACCTAAAATGATGATTTCAGAGAAAGGAGAAGAAGAGAGTTCGGAGTTTAAATAGTCTTAGAATTTAGGGTAGTAGAATTAGGAGATAAATAAACAGAAAAATGAATTTAGTCGTAGAATGGCAAGAGAGCCTGAGCAACAAGGTGGAAATTTAGGAAGACTCCAAATTAGAGACACGAGAACAAACAACATCGTTACGCACATATGCACAACAACCACCTTTTCCTGAAAATTGAGGATAGAGACAGTAGGAGGAAACAGAATAGGGTTTGCTCTCAGATCGCTCAAACATCTGAGTTTCGATCAAGAACAAGATGTGAGGTCTAGAAGAAGAGAGGTGATGTTCAACAAAGTGGAAATTGGATTGATGACCGCTAATGTTGCAGAAATTAATGAAAATAATAGACCGTCATCAGGACAACTCGGCTGCAGAGTCCTGGTGGTACCAACCTCATCACCGGAGGCCACCAAACGAACTCCCAAGTGGTGATGGCAGAAGAGATGGATGAGGGGCAATTTTTGGAAGCCGCCCCTCCGAGCTTCTCTGAGGCTACTGTTGTTGACGACATCATTATTAATTTTCTTTTTTAAAAAGGGTGTGTAAAGGAGAGCCTACTCCGTGTAGAAGAGGTTGGAGATGAGTGCGAAAAGGAGAGAACCATTGGGCACCGGAATGAGATGGAAAGTACTTTTAACATCCCATTCCCAATGGGAGGTAATCTCATAGCCTCGAGAGTGAAACTTCCCTCCCCCCATATATATATATATATATATATATATATATATATATATATATATATATATATATATATATATATATATATATATATATATATATATATATATATATATATATATATATATATATATATATATATATATATATATATATATATATATATATATATATATATATATATATATATATATATATATATATATATATATATATATATATATATATATATATATATATATATATATATATATATGTGTGTGTGTGTGTGTGTGTGTATGTATGTATACTTCTTTTCTAATTACAAATTGGAATGAATCTTGCTTCGGCTCAGAGGACGATTCGGTCTCTGCTGAAAAGGTAGGGGCTGTTATCGTCGATGGGATTAATAGATTCATTCAATATTCAACTAAATCTTTTTAGGATAGATTCAAAATCCATGGTTTGATGGCAATTGTTTTTTTTTTTTTCGGGAGAGAGATATTGCTTATCGTGATTGGAAAAACTCTCCTTCTCCTATCACTCTTGCTAATTTTCATTCAGCTCGGAATCGTTGCAGGGATGTTCTTCAACGGACTAAGCGTACTTTCATTAAAAGGAAGTGCGCTGACCTATATGGTTCTCTTACTGATAAAAATTTCTAGCCTCTTGCCCAAAATATTTCTAACAACTTCTGTAAATCTGCCTTTCCTCCTTTTATTCGCTCTGATAATTCTATAGCTAATACTCCCTCTGAAAAGGCTCTTCTCTTCGGCCTCCTTTTTTTCATCTAATTCCACCCTGCTCGATTCTGACATCCCTAATCCTACTGCTTCTGCTCTCATGCTTCCCATGTCTCTACCTGTGATTACTCAAGATCGGGGTGCATGGGATCTTGAAATCTATGAGCGTTAGGAAGTTCATTGGCCCGAATGGCTTTCCCCCTCGCGTTCTGAGGAAGTGTGCTTCCGAGTTGGCGCCTGTCCTGGTTTAGCTCTACTCTCTATGTCTTAATACTAATACATTTTCTCAGTGATGGAAGCGCGCAGATTCAAAAAAATTTAATCCCATCGCAGATTCCAAAAAATTTAGGCACTCTGATCCTTCCAACTATCGACCTATAGCTCTCACTTGTGTTCAGTCTAAAAGTTTTGAAACTCTCCTCAACTCTTATTTCCTGGATCATTTGGAATCTCTCTTCTCTCAGATCATCAGTATGGCTTTCGATGCTAGAGGTCAATTGGTGACATACTTTCCTATCTCATTGATTTATGGTCTTCTGTCCTTAGGTACTTCAGGAAGTATTATGTGGCGTCGCTTGACATATCCAAGGATTTTGACCGGATATGGCATGCGTCGCTGCTCTCTAAGCTCCCTTCCATTGGATATCCTCCTCCTCTTTACTTACTCTTGTCTAGTTTTCTCCCGGATAGTTCCATTTCTGCACTTGTAATGGAGCGACTTCTTCCTCCTTTTCTGTCAGTTGTGGTGTTCCTCAAGGCTCTGTTTTATCTTCAACTTTATTCTTACTTTTCAGTAATGGATCTTCTCAACTGCACTTCTAACTTTGCTCACTTTTATGCTGATGACTCAACTCTCCATTCTGCTATTCATTTCAAATATGCTCCCTCTTTTGCATCTAGAGTTGCTTCCCGTCTTCAAATTTCTGATTTTACTCTTGCCGATCTGGATGAGATTCCTTCTGTGGGGTCATAGCAATCTTGTGAAATTTAACTCTTTAAGAACTCAACTTCTTCACATTTCCCTCTCCAAAACACCTTCCAACTTTAGTATTTTCTACGATAGCTCTCACGTCTCACCTGAAAATAACATTAACCTTCTTGGTTTTAACGTAAACAGCAAATTGTCTTGGGAACCACATATCCCAATGGCTACTTAGGCGGTCTCTAAAAAGCTGGGAATACTGTTCAGGTTGCGCGAATTTTTCTCTTTTGAGCAGTTACTCCAATTATTCGCCCTTGTATGGAGTATTGTTCTCATACTTGGGAGGGGGAGGGGGTTCGGTTCATCCTCTCTTCTGGATAGGGTTGAGTCTAAGGCTAAAAGATAAATAAACTGTCCTCTACTTTCAACCTCTCTTGAATCTCTATCTCTGCGGCGTGAAGTTGACACACTATCTCATTTCTATAGGTACCACAATGGTTGGTGCTCTAGGGAAATGGCCTCTCGCATTCCTCCACCATTAGGTAGCCATCGTTGCAAAAGGGGTGCCCTGCTTTCACATTAATTTTGTGTTGATGCTGCTACCCCCAGGCTTTCCTGTTGTGGTGCCTCCTTTTTTCCAGCCACCTTTGTTCTGTGGAACTCCTTACCTTCATCTATTTTTCCTCCTGCATTTAATCTTCCTCTCTTCAAGGTTTCCGTCTGTGCCCACCTGAGAAAAGTACGTTAGGTTCGGGGCTGGGTGGTTTCGCTTCCTCCTTTCTTTTTTATATGCTCCCTCCTTGAAAAGGGCTCTGCCCATGATTGGTGGTAATCTCTTAAATATATATATATATATATAAGTAGTATGTAAAACCCGGGTACGAGAACATCCCCTCATTTTCGCTCGCTGCGCTCGCTAAAATGAGGGAATGTTCTCATACTCGCTCGCTTCGCTCGCTCCGGGTTTTACATACTACTTATAAATGTTTGTTTAAGACCGGAGGTGGGATACGCAGCGTATCCCACGAGGCCCTCCCCGAAAAACCTGGATGATTACTTTAGCACGCTCACTGCTGGTTTGCTTGAAATTGAGTTATAATAAAAAAATCTATAATAAATAATGGAAATGATATGTTTTTTACACAAACGTGAAACTAACGAAAATTGTAAATCATGTAATTTATTTAAAAGATTTCTATAAAAATAAATGGGATAATTACAACTATAAAGCTAACTGTTCTCAATATAATGATAATAAACCGTTAATATATTCACCAAGAATATATTTAGAGAAAGTTATTGATAAATATTATAAAAAAAATAAAGAGATAATGAATAATTATGATAAAATATTAAATCTCAATGATGAATTTGAACAAGCATATCTGGATGTAAAATGTTCAAATAGAAAGAATTCTTTAAATGTTCATTTTAAATTATTTAAATTTCTACAATTATGTGGTGTTAAATCTAATATATCAGATTTTCAGAAAGTTTCTAATAAAAGAGAAATTACTTTAAATAAGTACAATCAAGTGTGGGAAGAAATTTGTGAGATTAACAAATGGGATTTAATTAAGTAAAAAGGATATGAGTATTATATTTAAAATTTTTAAATATAATTTTTTCCTTTTTACTTAAAATTCAGTAAATATTTTACTAAGGATATATAACCGATCAAGGTTTTTAAATGATTTTCAAATTCTTCAATATTTTCTTTATTGAAAAATTTTACATCTAGGAGTTCTTTTAATTCTATCTGTATCTGCGTTAATGAAACAAAGGTTTTGTTGTTCCCCATTTCTACATCTTTGGAGTTCTTTAATTCTATCAGTATCTACATTTACTTTATGTTTATTACTTTTTTCACGACAGTAGGGTTGCATCCTACTAACTTCTTTTTTGATTTCATTAAACCTATCTTCGGAAAATTTAGGTTCTGTGGAGTCCATCTCATCTGAATCATCATCTGAATCATCATCATCTGAATCATCATCATCATCATCTGAATCGTCATCATTTTCAAAATTTAGTCCTTTAATCAAAATATCAGCTAGCTTAATTATTCCTTTTTGAATATCTATATAGTC